>OY982936.1:12699823-12914823 GCA_963891755.1 Pyrrhia umbra
GAATGACGAGGAAAAACCACCGCTAATCCCGTACTGTGACACCATTTCCATCACGATGGTGTATGGGGGTTTGGTGATAATTGTTAAGGACAAATGCAGTTATAGTAGAAAGAAAAACGTACCTATAGCTAACACGTATGGTTTTGGATGATGTATTTGCTAAGTTTGAAGAGGTTAAAAACCAAGAGGAACCATTGTTTGTATGTTTAAGAACGGTAAATATATACAATATACCAGTTTCCGCGATAGGGTTTGGCAGAACTCAACATTGAGACCTAACTTAAATTGGTGATAATTTCCCTAAAGTTCTGAGATTTAGAAGCTCGAAGTAAAAAAAGCCAAAAGTTATTATTTCATGCAGACATTTGTATATACACCTATGATGGACTATAAATTGAACTGGATTCTTCTTACATTATTTCTCATACTATAAACTGTAGTTACAGCTGAATTCAGTTATATATGTATTTAAATAAAGCTAAGTAATATATAGTTACGTCAAGTTATCAGTTGTGCTAAGTGGGGCCCCTCCTGCCGGAGAGCCGCCTAGCCGGCGCGGGCGCGGCCGCACTGTGTTTAGTCTCCGTTACGTTAATGCTGTAATACTGGGCTAGCACTATCTATTACAGGTACGTACATCATGTGTATGAAACGTGGGTACTCATCTCACGAAGGGGTATGATATTAATCCTTGGATAAGAAAAAAGTCATTTTAAACGATTTCTTAAAATGGAGTCGATCAATTCGCCCTTCAATTTTGTTCAATAGATATTCTAAAGACTTATCCACCCCCCTGCGAGGTCTTCAGGTTTCATACAGTCTCCATGTCAGGTTTAATCTAAATCGGTTTTGTTGTTTAACAGTGAAAACATTATAGACAAATATACCGAGTTTCTTTCGAATAAGAAAGAACCATTCATTTCTGATAGCGCTGATGCAAATTATTAAAATTCCTGTGATGATTAAGTCGATTAGGTACTCTGACCTCAACAAGAAGTCAAATATAAATAGTTGTAACAAAAACTATTCTAGCTGTGTAATAATTCTTCGTTGATTAAAATAGTGAAATATTTTTTATTAATCAACATTGATATTCACATGCGGCGCGGTGTAGCGGGTGCTGTTAACAATATGTAAATATTGACTGGTTAATTACAATTGATACTAATCCCTGATTTACGGCGCAACTTCCCCACTCGAACAACAGAGGGCGTCATTAATTTTTGTGACAAGTATTCAAATCATGCGCCTGCGCAGCGCACAGATTTATCTCAGGAGATTACCGCTTTCACAAGTGTCGTGAGCAAAGACTGTTTTGATCTCATTCACTTATGTAGGCATGCCACTGGGCAGGCGCATGAGAAGGCCTGGTAACAACTCGATCTGCAAACACTTGTAAGTACAGCAGTGGTGGTAACAGTGAGAGTATTAGTCGATACAAAAACGATCATGATCGATAAAACAACCGATCATCAAAGTGTGATCATCAAGTTATCTTCTTCACTACGCAACGGATTTTGATGCGTTTTTTTTAATAGATAAGAGATTCAAGAGGAAGGTTTTAGTATATAATTTGTCAAGGTTTTTGTTCTATTGGCTAAAATATCGCGATCGAAGCCGCTGGCGGAAATCTAGTTCTTTCTAAATCATGTTATATTTAATTGGAACTAGGTGTGTAACCATGTAAGAAAACTTTAACTCGCATTTTGTTACAAGTAATACTTCTGCATGTCGATGGCACATCTCTTCATGTTAGCTGTTAGTGCTGTGACACACGCGTGGGACGCTCGAGGGGTACGCTGCGGCCGGGGAGGGGGAGGGTATTTGTCGGGGGTTGACGAGACGCAGATAAGCAGAAAGCGGGTTGCGCGCGCGCCGCATACTGATCAGCGCACGACAAACTGACACAGTCGAGATAACGACAGAACCGTGGGCAAGGGTTAGTCCATTATAATTGTGCAAATGTTACATAGATATACTAAGCATCAGGTTTAAGAGTTTCGATTTTTATCAAGATCATCGTATCTAGATCCATTGTTAGAAAAAGTTCACACAAACTTAAGCCAAATTATAATTAGATATCTTTGAGAGTTTTCCCTAAGCCTGGGTTGCATAGTGGAAAAATGTTAATGCTCAAATAAAAATTTGGATTGAGCGGTCTGTTCAGCACATTTATTAGACTCTAAATCTTAAGTCAAAGCTGGAGTAGTCCTGCCATTAGATAGCTGCTAGGAATTGTGATACTGTTCATTGTCATACTGTGGCGTGCTCATCAGCCGCCGCCCAGCTGCGCGCACGCAGAGCAACGGTCACGTAGCGGTACGGAGTTTGTTGCAACTCTTGCGCATCTACTTACTTATTTACTTTTCCTGTATACACTGTTATTTGAAACTCTGCTGAAGTCTTAATAATATAATTATATTAGTTAGAATAATTTTCATGATAGTGATAGATATAAATTTCAGGAAGAGCCAGCATATTTGTAACCCAACAATAGGACCTAGCAACAAAAAGAGATCCGGGACGTTCGAAAGAGATACCGCGCCCCCGGTATACAAAGGGCTGAGGAAGGAACATCGATGGGTTTTAGTCAGTAAAAGTCTGACACTCTCACTCTCCCACGAGGGGAAGGCATTAATTTGATTATTTCTCATCCAAAAAATTAAATAAAAAAGCAACTAGTGGACTAACGCAATACCACGATTTTACCCACCTCCTGTATGGAACATGTACATTTTTAGGATTGAATTTATCCTACGTCCTATCTAGAATATAGTCTATCTGTGTCTAAAGTCACAGTAAAACCCATTTTGCATTATATTGAGCATCCATGTATCCTCACAAACTTACTCATTTGTAATATCAGTAGTTTTACATATTTACTTGTATTTACAATAATAAAAACATAAAAATAATAATTTATACTAATATAATTAGGCATCAAAATATTCATCCGCATCGCTGTCAACGGGAATCGTGCCCAAAAGGCTGGCTGCATTGCCACGTTGGATGGCAATGCTGATTCTTTGACCCAAATATAGGCCAGCCCTTTGATCACGCGTGGAGTCTACTAAACGTTTGCCTATATCACGAAATAGTAGACGGGCACTTGGACCCCATGGCCCTAATGTTTCTACCCCAAACGGCTCAAATATATAATTACCACTAAGGTTTATATATTTGCGTCGTTTAAGGTTTTCTGCAGCTGCGGCAGCTGCACCAGCACAGCTCGGTAGTTTTACTAATTAACACGTGATTTCATCCTACTAAACTGTTTCCAAGTAATCGACATAATAAATTGTAAGTATATAAATCTTAACCGCAATTTAATAGTTAATTGCTCGAATAGTTATCGATATCCGCAGATCTAACGGTTGGTAATGATGTGCACATCACTAGTCGGCGCACGGTCCTCCCTCTCACTGGTATCACTCGCTAGTGCTAATACTTATGATATGCCCGGCTTGATTTAGATAAAAGTAAGCAAGTTTACATCCGACGAGAAATAATTGATGCTGATATGATATTTTTAATTGATCGCAATGGCTGTGTTTCTGCTGACTTCTTTAAACTATACTAGAATAATAAACAATGTGTATGTGGTGTGGTTGATTAGGATCCTGACCTCATACTGTCTATCAGGGGCTTTGAAACGTATGTATGTATGGCGTATTGGATGACCAACAATTATGTTCACAATTGTCTTGGAAGGAAATACCTTGTTTTATAGAGTGATTTGTAAAGAGTTGAAACATTTTTTTGTAGATTCGTAAAATATACAGCACTGGTTGTCATTACTCTCCAGGTTATTTAGTTGAAGCCATGTAGCAACACGCACTGTCAACAAGGAAAATAGCGGAAATATTGAAATGTCAACGCCTCTGTGACCCCTGACATTTGTGGAGCCTTCACAAGTCGGCACAAGTGGTTATTAAGAGCAATTTACTGAAGACTTGTTCATAGAAGCGCGTGCAGGCAGGACGCGACAATTATACGGTGCGCACAATAATCGCCGACGTAAACAGCGGGTGCTGATGTTGAGTGATGGTGCTTCTGGTTGTTTAAAGATTTATCTTCTTTTTGGAGGTTCAGATCGAGGTCGACGCTGTGCTATTTTTTTTAAAACAGTAGTCGAGTACATTGGACAGATTGTGAGAGAGTTTCGAATGAGAGCTTACATGGAATGGCTTTTTTCTTCTTTTTCTTTTAAATAAAACCCTAGAAATTTCTCCTGTATCGTGGATGCGTTTACAAACATACATTACACATGCACACACGCCCAGCCCCGGAATACCTAAGTTTAGTTGTTCCGTGCAGGAATCGAATCAGCGACACGCAGCGCAGCAGCCAATTGCTCAGCCACTACGCCCATCGTGCCGTCATTATATTATATCATAGATTGATTCGCCTTAGATTGGTTCAGTCTTGCTGGCAGGTTAGTCCACATCTCGCTACGACTTTCCTCTAATATTTTAAACTGAGTGCTTCCCTCGGCCACTCTCTGTATCTCGCGGAAGTGGAGCCCTACATTCGTCTGTGAACTCGTCATCATCTATTTACTTATCGATGTTATTGGCGTTTCACTTTCGAACTCGGCATGTTGGCATGTTACCACACTTTTCTCTAATGTTTCGAATGTGGATCAATTGCCTGCTCGGTCCAGTTCGCTGGGAAGCGGGTGACCTCCCACGTCCATCATATCGCCGCTCATTACTTACCGTGATGAGCTGTGGCCGTGACTTTTGGTCTAGCACGAGACGCGAGGCTCTGCCTGGGAATGTTTTGAATCCTAGGCATTGTAGTAACTGTTGCTCAAGAGGCTGCATTTAGTTTAGATACCAACTTGTATCATCAAGACACAAAGAAAGTTATTTATTTTTTACTCATTTATTTATTGCCTAAGATAAACATTCTTAAAATTAAACAAAAATATACGAATAGACAGCTCGCATAACCATGTAATCAGTAGTTTCTAATGATATACCAACGAGGCTGACGAACTACCAACTACAGAAAACGTTTGTTTCTGTTTATTTTTCACATAAAACTTTCAGTTCTTGTGTGCACTGATTGTTACTGTTATCTGAGGACTCGTTGGAATAGTTGCAATTGCAGTTTTCTTCAAGTACAAAAGTAATAAAGATATTTTCTAGGAAACTACACAACAACGTGGACAAAGTAATTAAATTAATGGAATATTTTTCGTATTGCCATATTATGACCGTGAAGCAATTCGTCACTGCGTGTATGACGTCGGCGTGAAGAGTCATCGGGAGCTCCAGTTCCCACAGTTCACACATCGCTAATGGTCGCAGCCACTAAACGAGACTAATTCGCGGTCGACACTCGCCACTCGTTACCATTTTATTGCGTTTTTAATTTAGCACACACACATACACACATGCACCACGAGGGAGAGATAGTGCAGTAAACTCACTCTAGAAGTCGTAAAAATGTGCGCAAAGAATTTAGCACAATGTGGATTTGATCGCCTCAAAACTTTCATGAGTTTACATATTATCATTCCTTGATATTTCAGTTCTATAGCCATGGTTATGTCAAGCCTGCAGAGAGTGGACTATATCAGCTTTCAGCTCAAATGCGACAAGTGTGGCTTTCCCACCTTAATTAGTTTCGTGGATTATGAAGTGCTGTTAAAATGTATGAAGCGGTACTTCTGCGTGTATTTATAGATTGCACATAATTAATTTGACACATTGGTAGTGTTGGTAGCGGCGGCTAGTGACCCGAATTACTTGCCTACATTATAGCAGATGTAGTGCGCTGATAATGGCGATTATTATACTAAAGAAGCTTTTAAGTACACACGAGTCCTGTACGTAGTACGATTTCCGACTATTTCCGAGTACCTATTAAAGTGATTGATACTCAGATTTGACTCCTGTAATCTTAGTCTAACTCAGTATCATAAGTCATAACATCACACTTAATTGTTTTTCTCTAAGTACCACTCACATTTTACCTGTCGCAACTACTTACATAATTTTATGGAAAGAAAACTGAAGCTTTATATCGCTGTCATCAATATTATTTGCACGAGCATTTCAACTATATCAATTTGAGAATATTGAACAATAATAATTAGATCGCTCGCTATACACGTTACTGTTAAAACTATAATTGAGTTAGAAAGTAGTCAGTGAGATACGATGGCCGATCTAGTTATTAACCGGAGTACGGGGCGGTACCCAATATATGTCTAGTATGAGTCGGCCGTGGACACACTAGGGTTCCGCATGTTCATCTTTTCACCGATGTTAGTCTTTTCTTAACTTATTTGGTACTAGCTTCTGCCACCGACTTCGTCCGCGTGGAATAGTGGTGCTCCGCTCCTATTGGTCTTAGCGTGATGATATATAGCCTATAGCCTTCCTCGATAAATGGACTATCTAACACTGAAAGAATTATTTAAATCGGACCAGCGGTTTCTGAGATTGGCGCGTTTAAACAAAATGACAACATTTCCCTTCACTGCTCTGCTCCTATTGATTGTAGCGTGATGAAAAGTATCCTATAACCATCTCAGGAGTATAACAAATAATTGTACCAAGTTTCGTTAAAATCCGTCGAGTAGTTTTTGTTTCTATAGAGTTTATACAGACAGACAGACAGACAGACAGACAAAAATTTTACTGATTGCATTTTTGGCATCAGTATCGATCCCTAATCACCCCCTGATAGTTATTTTGGAAATATATTTCATGTACAGAATTGACCTCTCTAAAGATTTATTATAAGTATAGATGAGCCTCCAGAATTACCTAAATACCCTAGTATCGATAGGTACTAAATCGCTATTCTTTTATAAGCCACTGGTATTGTTGTCAGCAGCTGTCATGAAGGATACATACAAAGATACCTCAAGTGACTATTACTAGGATATTGTTCAGATATAGACTGATGCGCCCATGCTGTGAAATGTTAAGTTAAAAAGTGAACGATACTCATGAATCCTAGATATTTGCTTGGTTTTTATTATCGTGGAACCCTATTAAGTGGCGTAGTCCAGCGTGGGCGATTAAACACAATTACAGCGGGTTCGTGACCGACTGTAAGAAGCTCGCGGATTATTATTACATTCATTATGTGGTCCGATCAATGTCCAGCGATTATACCAGCGCTCTACATCTCGAACAATGCTTAAGTTTTACGACCGCACTTCGGCTAGTACCTACCTATAATATTATTTATGTAACAGCAGACAGATAATAAACTTTAGCGTAGATAGAATGGCTTGTTTGTTTATTTCCTCATCAACGGACCTATGTAACTTTTAATCGCAAATAGTATCTATGTTTACAGATACTTTACTAAAAGAAAAATAGGTAATCAGTGAATATTATAAAATAGTAGGTTGTCAGTATCTAGACGGTACAATAGAAAAAAATCTTGACTATCTATAAATGTTCGCTGGGAGCCACACGAAAACGTCCTAATAACATGCAGTTTCAATCTATAGACTCCTGACAGTTGCTTCTATAAGTCTGCCGTCTAGTGCACACATAGAGGACAGGTCGCCGGTAAAAATAGTGCAGTAGCCGCTTCCCACACAAATCGCGCGCGACATATCTTACGGCTAACATTTCACGATTGTCGGGCTAAGGCGCGCATTAGGCGCAGCGCGCGGCCATCTGTCTCGCGCGGCTAGCGGTCGCGCGTCCCCCCTACTTGGCGCGGTTAGTTACCGCCGGCTATCGATCGCAGTAAATCCTGCTAACGGTCGCCTACGCAATCACTTGTCGCGCCGTGAATTGTCTGCTTTATTGTAACTGCAGTTCACATATCTGCGGCATTTTACGGCAGCTCGCGGAGTGCGATTCACAGCCGAATGACAAATAAACTAGTGCGTGCTTCTAAGAGTTCCTGCTGTAATTTAATTCTGTATCAGGAGATCGGTTTCAGGCTGACAACAAACAAGGAGACTGCACGACGATGATTTGGTTAGCGCAGAACTAACCACTTTGATTATTCTTGATGAAGAGCTTTAAGTTATCGCCCAAGAAAGTACACAGTTACTTCAGCAACTTCGGGTAAGGCACTGAAAATGGATGACATTAAAAATGAAAATAAAAATGAAAATTGTGAAAACTAAAATTTTCGTAAGCAACTTAGCAATGAATGTCTGACACTTCGCTGTGTGTCAGAAACTTCACTATGTGTGTCACCAACTTTGCTATGAGTGTCAGCAACTTCACTATGAGTGTCAGACACTTCACTATGAGTGTCAGACACTTCCCTATGAGTGTCAGACACTTCACTATGAGTGTCACCAACTTCACTATGAGGGTCAGACACTTTACTATGAGTGTCAGACACTTCACTATGAGTGTCAGACACCTCACTATGAGTGTCAGACACTACACTATGAGTGTCAGCAACTTCGCTATGAATGCCAAACACTTCACTATGAGTTTCAGCAACTTCACTATGACGATGAAAATGGATGACATTAAAAATAAAAATTGATAGTGTTGAAAAGTAAAATTTTCGTTAGCAACTTAGCAATGAATGTCAGACACTTCGCTGTGTGTCAGAAACTTCACTATGAGTGTCAGACACTTCACTATGAGTGTCAGACACTTCCCTATGAGTGTCAGACACTTCACTATGAGTGTCAGCAACTTCACTATGAGTGTCAGACACTTCACTATGAGTGTCAGACACTACACTATGAGTGTCAGCAACTTCACTTTGAGTGTCAGACACTTCACTATGAGTGTCAGACACCTCACTATGAGTGTCAGACACTACACTATGAGTGTCAGCAACTTCGCTATGAATGCCAGACACTTCGCTATGAATGCCAGACACTTCACTATGAGTTTCAGCAACTTCACTATGACGATGAAAATGGATGACATTAAAAATAAAAATTGATAGTGTTGAAAAGTAAAATTTTCGTAAGCAACTTAGCAATGAATGTCAGACACTTCGCTGTGTGTTAGAAACTTCACTTTGAGTGTCAGACACTTCAGTATGAGTGTCAGACACCTCACTATGAGTGTCAGACACTACACTATGAGTGTCAGCAACTTCGCTATGAATGCCAGACACTTCACTATGAGTGTCAGATACTTCCCTTTGAGTGTCAGACACTACACTATGAGTGTCAGCCACTTCGCTATGAGTGTCAGACACTTCACTATGAGTGTCAGCAACTTCACTATGAGTGTCAGACACTTCATTATGAGGGTCAGACACTTTACTATGAGTGTCAGACACTACACTATGAGTGTCAGCAACTTCGCTATGAATGCCAGACACTTCACTATGAGTGTCAGACACCTCCCTATGAGTGTCAGACACTTCACTATGAGTGTCAGACACTACACTATGAGTGTCAGACACTACACTATGAGTGTCAGCGACTTCACTTTGAGTGTCAGACACTTCACTATGAGTGTCAGACACCTCACTATGAGTGTCAGACACTACACTATGAGTGTCAGCAACTTCGCTATGAATGCCAGACACTTCACTATGAGTTTCAGCAACTTCACTATGACGATGAAAATGGATGACATTAAAAATAACAATTGATTGTGTTGAAAAGTAAAATTTTCGTAAGCAACTTAGCAATGAATGTCAGACACTTCGCTGTGTGTTAGAAACTTCACTTTGAGTGTCAGACACTTCAGTATGAGTGTCAGACACTTCATTATGAGGGTCAGACACTTTACTATGAGTGTCAGACACTTCACTATGAGTGTCAGACACTTCACTATGAGTGTCAGACACCTGACAGTGAATAACATTCAACTGCGCTATGAAATTTTATTGAAAATGAAAATGAGAATGAGAATGAAAAAGAAATGTCAGTCACTTCCTTGTAGGTGTCAGCAACTTCACTATGAGTGTCAGACACTTCACTATGAGTGTCAGACACTTCACTATGAGTGTCAGCAACTTCACTATGAGTGTCAGCAACTTCACTATGAGTGTCAGACACTTCATTATGAGGGTCAAACACTTAACTATGAGTGTCAGACACTTCACTATGAATGTCAGACACCTCACTATGAATGTCAGACACCTCACTATGAGTGTCAGACACTACACTATGAGTTTCAGCAACTTCACTATGACGATGAAAATGGATGACATTAAAAATAAAAATTGATAGTGTTGAAAAGTAAAATTTTCGTAAGCAACTTAGCAATGAATGTCAGACACTTCACTATGAGTTTCAGCAACTTCACTATGACGATGAAAATGGATGACATTAAAAATAACAATTGATTGTGTTGAAAAGTAAAATTTTCGTAAGCAACTTAGCAATGAATGTCAGACACTTCGCTGTGTGTTAGAAACTTCACTTTGAGTGTCAGACACTTCAGTATGAGTGTCAGACACTTCATTATGAGGGTCAGACACTTTACTATGAGTGTCAGATACTTCCCTATGAGTGTCAGACACTTCACTATGAGTGTCAGACACCTGACAGTGAATAACATTCAACTGCGCTATGAAATTTTATTGAAAATGAAAATGAGAATGAGAATGAAAAAGAAATGTCAGTCACTTCCTTGTAGGTGTCAGCAACTTCACTATGAGTGTCAGACACTTCACTATGAGTGTCAGACACTTCACTATGAGTGTCAGCAACTTCACTATGAGTGTCAGCAACTTCACTATGAGTGTCAGACACTTCATTATGAGGGTCAAACACTTAACTATGAGTGTCAGACACTTCACTATGAATGTCAGACACCTCACTATGAATGTCAGACACCTCACTATGAGTGTCAGACACTACACTATGAGTTTCAGCAACTTCACTATGACGATGAAAATGGATGACATTAAAAATAAAAATTGATAGTGTTGAAAAGTAAAATTTTCGTAAGCAACTTAGCAATGAATGTCAGACACTTCGCTGTGTGTCAGAAACTTCACTATGAGTGTCAGACACCTCCCTATGAGTGTCAGACACTTCACTATGAGTGTCAGACACTACACTATGAGTGTCAGCAACTTCACTTTGAGTGTCAGACACTTCACTATGAGTGTCAGACACCTCACTATGAGTGTCAGACACCTCACTATGAGTGTCAGACACTACACTATGAGTGTCAGCAACTTCGCTATGAATGCCAGACACTTCGCTATGAGTGTCAGCAACTTCACTATGAGTGTCAGACACTACACTATGACGATGAAAATGGATGACATTAAAAATAAAAATTGATAGTGTTGAAAAGTAAAATTTTCGTAAGCAACTTAGCAATGAATGTCAGACACTTCGCTGTGTGTTAGAAACTTCACTTTGAGTGTCAGACACTTCAGTATGAGTGTCAGACACCTCACTATGAGTGTCAGACACTTTAATTTGAGTATAATGAAAATGAAAACGAAAATTAAAAAACCAAAGAAAATGAAAACGAAAAAGAAATGTCAGTCACTTCCTTGTAGGTGTCAGCAACTTCACTATGAGTGTCAGACACTTCGCTATGAATGCCAGACACTTCACTATGAGTGTCAGACACTTCACTATGAGTGTCAGACACTTTAATTTGAGTGTAATGAAAATAAATTAAAAATATGAAATTATATTGAATATGAAAATTAAAAAACCAAAGAAAATGAAAACGAAAAAGAAATGTCAGTCACTTCCTTGTAGGTGTCAGCAACTTCACTATGAGTGTCAGACACTACACTATGAGTGTCAGCCACTTCGCTATGAGTGTCAGACACTTCACTATGAGTGTCAGACACTTCACTATGAGTGTCAGACACTTTAATTTGAGTATAATGAAAATGAAAACGAAAATTAAAAAACCAAAGAAAATGAAAACGAAAAAGAAATGTCAGTCACTTCCTTGTAGGTGTCAGCAACTTCACTATGAGTGTCAGACACTTCGCTATGAATGCCAGACACTTCACTATGAGTGTCAGACACTTCACTATGAGTGTCAGACACTTTAATTTGAGTGTAATGAAAATAAATTAAAAATATGAAATTATATTGAATATGAAAATTAAAAAACCAAAGAAAATGAAAACGAAAAAGAAATGTCAGTCACTTCCTTGTAGGTGTCAGCAACTTCACTATGAGTGTCAGACACTACACTATGAGTGTCAGCAACTTCGCTATGAATGCCAGACACTTCACTATGAGTGTCAGATACTTCCCTATGAGTGTCAGACACTTCACTATGAGTGTCAGACACTTCACTATGAGTGTCAGACACTACACTATGAGTGTCAGCAACTTCGCTATGAGTGTCAGCAACTTCACTATGAGTGTCAGACACTTCATTATGAGGGTCAGACACTTTACTATGAGTGTCAGACACCTCACTATGAGTGTCAGACACTTCGCTATGAGTGTCAGACACTTCACTATGAGTGTCAGACACTTCACTATGAGTGTCAGACACTTCAATTTGAGTATAATGAAAATGAAAATGAAAACGAAAATTAAAAAACCAAAGAAAATGAAAACGAAAAAGAAATGTCAGTCACTTTCTTGTAGGTGTCAGCAACTTCACTATGAGTGTCAGACACTTCACTATGAGTGTCAGACACTTCCCTATGAGTGTCAGACACTTCACTATGAGTGTCAGCAACTTCACTATGAGTGTCAGACACTTCATTATGAGGGTCAGACACTTTACTATGAGTGTCAGACACTTCACTATGAGTGTCAGACACCTCCCTATGAGTGCCAGACACTTCACTATGAGTGTCAGACACCTCCCTATGAGTGTCAGACACTTCACTATGAGTGTCAGACACCTGACAGTGAATAACATTCAACTGCGCTATGAAATTTTATTGAAAATGAAAACGAAAACGAAAACGAAAACGAAAATGAAAATGAAAAAGAAATGTCAGTCACTTCCTTGTAGGTGTCAGCAACTTCACTATGAGTGTCAGACACTTCACTATGAGTGTCAGACACTTCCCTATGAGTGTCAGGCACTTCACTATGAGTGTCAGCAACTTCACTATGAGGGTCAGACCCTTTACTATGAGTGTCAGACACTTCACTATGAGTGTCAGACACCTCACTATGAGTGTCAGACACTACACTATGAGTGTCAGCAACTTCGCTATGAATGCCAAACACTTCACTATGAGTTTCAGCAACTTCACTATGACGATGAAAATGGATGACATTAAAAATAAAAATTGATAGTGTTGAAAAGTAAAATTTTCGTAAGCAACTTAGCAATGAATGTCAGACACTTCGCTGTGTGTCAGAAACTTCACTATGAGTGTCAGACACTTCACTATGAGTGTCGGACACTTCACTATGAGTTTCAGACACTTCACTATGAGTGTCAGACACTTCCCTATGAGTGTCAGCAACTTCGCTATGAGTGTCAGCAACTTCACTATGAGTGTCAGACACTACACTATGAATGTCAGCAACTTCGCTATGAGTGTCAGCAACTTCACTATGAGTGTCAGACTCTACACTATGAGTGTCAGCAACTTCGCTATGAGTGTCAGCAACTTCACTATGAGTGTCAGACACTTCATTATGAGGGTCAGACACTTCACTATGAGTGTCAGACACTTCCCTATGAGTGTCAGACACTTCACTATGAGTGTCAGCAACTTCACTATGAGTGTCAGACACTTCACTATGAGTGTCAGACACTTCACTATGAGTGTCAGCAACTTCACTATGAGTGTCAGACACTTCACTATGAGTGTCAGACACTACACTATGAGTGTCAGCAACTTCACTTTGAGTGTCAGACACTTCACTATGAGTGTCAGACACCTCACTATGAGTGTCAGACACCTCACTATGAGTGTCAGACACCTCACTATGAGTGTCAGACACTACACTATGAGTGTCAGCAACTTCGCTATGAATGCCAGACACTTCGCTATGAATGCCAGACACTTCACTATGAGTTTCAGCAACTTCACTATGACGATGAAAATGGATGACATTAAAAATAAAAATTGATAGTGTTGAAAAGTAAAATTTTCGTTCAAAAAATTCAAAATTCAAAATTCAAATGTTTTTATTTCAAATAGGTCTTTGCAGGCACTTATGAAACGTCAAGTTAGTTGCACGGTTCCAAGGAGTGGGTCGTATGGAGAAGAACCGGCAAGAAACTCCATAGACACTCTTTTCAAAAGGAAATGTTTACAATAGTCTTTTTACAGTACAGGTTATCTCTGAGAAAGTTATACAATTCAAATGATACTATACAAAAAAATAATTAAATTATAATTTACATTAAGCAATATAAATAATATTTCAAGTAGTTTTCTGGTCGCCAGGGAAGCCACCTGTGCAGAAAATAAGTTATTAACGCCACGCATCCTTGTCGTCAATGAAGTCCTGGATTTTATAATAGGCTCTTTTTATAAGTGTTGATTTGACAACATTTTTAAACTTTTTATCTGTAAGATCAAGGATACATTTAGGCAGCTTGTTATAGAAGCGTACACAGTTCCCTAAGAATGATAATCGTAAGCAACTTAGCAATGAATGTCAGACACTTCGCTGTGTGTTAGAAACTTCACTTTGAGTGTCAGACACTTCAGTATGAGTGTCAGACACCTCACTATGAGTGTCAGACACTACACTATGAGTGTCAGCAACTTCGCTATGAATGCCAGACACTTCACTATGAGTGTCAGATACTTCCCTTTGAGTGTCAGACACTACACTATGAGTGTCAGCCACTTCGCTATGAGTGTCAGCCACTTCGCTATGAGTGTCAGACACTTCACTATGAGTGTCAGACACTTCACTATGAGTGTCAGCAACTTCACTATGACGATGAAAATGGATGACATTAAAAATAAAAATTGATAGTGTTGAAAAGTAAAATTTTCGTAAGCAACTTAGCAATGAATGTCAGACACTTCGCTGTGTGTTAGAAACTTCACTTTGAGTGTCAGACACTTCAGAATGAGTGTCAGACACCTCACTATGAGTGTCAGACACTACACTATGAGTGTCAGCAACTTCGCTATAAATGCCAGACACTTCACTATGAGTGTCAGATACTTCCCTTTGAGTGTCAGACACTACACTATGAGTGTCAGCCACTTCGCTATGAGTGTCAGACACTTCACTATGAGTGTCAGACACTTCACTATGAGTGTCAGACACTTCAATTTGAGTATAATGAAAATGAAAACGAAAATTAAAAAACCAAAGAAAATGAAAACGAAAAAGAAATGTCAGTCACTTCCTTGTAGGTGTCAGCAACTTCACTATGAGTGTCAGACACTTCACTATGAGTGTCAGACACTACACTATGAGTGTCAGACACTACACTATGAGTGTCAGCGACTTCACTTTGAGTGTCAGACACTTCACTATGAGTGTCAGCAACTTCGCTATGAATGCCAGACACTTCACTATGAGTTTCAGCAACTTCACTATGACGATGAAAATGGATGACATTAAAAATAACAATTGATTGTGTTGAAAAGTAAAATTTTCGTAAGCAACTTAGCAATGAATGTCAGACACTTCGCTGTGTGTTAGAAACTTCACTTTGAGTGTCAGACACTTCAGTATGAGTGTCAGACACCTCACTATGAGTGTCAGACACTACACTATGAGTGTCAGCCACTTCGCTATGAGTGTCAGACACTTCACTATGAGTGTCAGACACTTCAATTTGAGTATAATGAAAATGAAAATGAAAACGAAAATTAAAAAACCAAAGAAAATGAAAACGAAAAAGAAATGTCAGTCACTTCCTTGTAGGTGTCAGCAACTTCACTATGAGTGTCAGACACTTCACTATGAGTGTCAGACACTTCACTATGAGTGTCAGACACTTCACTATGAGTGTCAGATACTTCCCTATGAGTGTCAGACACTTCACTATGAGTGTCAGACACTTCACTATGAATGTCAGACACCTCACTATGAGTGTCAGAGACTTTAATTTGAGTAAAATGAAAATGAAAATGAAAATGAAAATGAAAATGAAAATGAAAATGAAAATGAAAATGAAAATGAAAATGAAAATGAAAATGAAAATGAAAATGAAAATGAAAATGAAAATGAAAATGAAAATGAAATGTCAGTCACTTCCTTGTAGGTGTCAGCAACTTCACTATGAGTGTCAGACACTTCCCTATGAGTGTCAGACACTTCACTATGAGTGTCAGCAACTTCACTATGAGTGTCAGACACTTCACTATGAGTGTCAGCAACTTCACTTTGAGTGTCAGACACTTCACTATGAGTGTCAGACACCTCACTATGAGTGTCAGACACCTCACTATGAGTGTCAGCAACTTCGCTATGAATGCCAGACACTTCACTATGAGTTTCAGCAACTTCACTATGACGATGAAAATGGATGACATTAAAAATAAAAATTGATAGTGTTGAAAAGTAAAATTTTCGTAAGCAACTTAGCAATGAATGTCAGACACTTCGCTGTGTGTTAGAAACTTCACTTTGAGTGTCAGACACTTCAGTATGAGTGTCAGACACCTCACTATGAGTGTCAGACACTTCACTATGAGTGTCAGACACTTCAATTTGAGTGTAATGAAAATGAAAATGAAAACGAAAATTAAAAAACCAAAGAAAATGAAAACGAAAAAGAAATGTCAGTCACTTCCTTGTAGGTGTCAGCAACTTCACTATGAGTGTCAGACACTTCACTATGAGTGTCAGCTACTTCGCTATGAGTGCCAGACAATTCACTATGAGTATCAGCAACTTCGCTATGAGTGTCAGACACTTCACTATGAGTATCAGACACTTCACTATGAGTTTCAGCAACTTCGCTATGACAATGAAAATGTATGACATAAAAATAAAAATTGATAATGTTGAAAAGTAAAATTTTCGTAAGCAACTTAGCAATGAATGTCAGACACTTCGCTGTGTGTCAGAAACTTCACTATGTGTGTCACCAACTTTGTTATGAGTGTCAGACACCTCACTATGAGTGTCAGCAACTTTGCTATGAGTGTCAGACACTTCGTTATGAGTGTCAGCAACTTTGCTATGAGTGTCAGACACTTCATTAAGTTGCTGACACTCATAGTGATGAGTGTCAGCAACTTCGCTATGAGTGGCAGACAAATCACTATGAGTGTCAAACACTTCGCTATGAGTGTCATCAATTTCGCTACGAAAATGAAAATGTATTACATTAAAAATGGAAATAAAAATTAATAATATTGAAAACTAAACTTTCGTAAGCAACTTGCTAAAAAATAAAATTACTTAAAATGACTTGTAACGTTGTAACTTGTAACTTTGACTTAGAAATGCTCGAGCGCGCCAGACACAGACACTCAGCTTGGTCGCTGTCGCACTGAACTGCCAATTATTTGCATTAACTTCATAAATGGGCATTCACATCTATACTAATATAATAAAGCTGAAGAGTTTGTTTGTTTGAACGCGCTAAAAATAAAATAAAAATAAAAATAATCTCAGGAACTACTGGACCGATTTAAAAAAATCTTTCAGTGTTAGATAGCCCATTTATCGAGGAAGGCTATTGTAGGCTATATATCATCATGCTAAAATCAATAGGAGCGGAGCATCAATGAAGAATATTTCAAAATCGGGGATTATAGTTAGCGATAGCCTAAAGTTACTATTCAACGCGGACGAAGTCGTGGGCAGAAGCTAGTTGTCTATAAAAACGTCACTGCAACTGCACAAATGCATGCGCACCGTAAAACTGTCCTAATGCAATATTAGTACAGTCGGCGACTACTCGTGTCGCAGATGCTACCGCAGCGTGAACAGGATCATAGTTTTCGACTTTCTATTAAAATGTCGGCTGATGTATACTGCTAACATTGCTGTTCGCACGTTTGGTTGCCTTGTGGAGCACATTTTTTAAACACTGACTTCTTCTTCTATCTACCTACCTACATTATAAATGTAAGTCTTGTAACGTATGGTAATGTCTGTTTATAGGACATTGGTAATTGTATTCCTTTTTAGAGAGATTTTGTACAGTCATGCAACTATGAATAGCAGAGCACATTTAATTTTTTCAATTACTCACTCACTCAGAACCTACTGATTATAAATATTTTTGCATAAAACTGGGTTACCTAACTTGCTAGTTAACAGTACGATTAGCAGTAGTGAACAATACCACGCCGCTCCGTTATCTGCGACGCGCATCAAGCCTTACCCTTTAGCAGCAACACCGCAGTATTAAAGTAACAAGCAGTGTTACACTTGCACAGTTATGGTTAACAATCAAGGGTCCAGTACACTTGCTGCCAATAAATCTGAGTCAGTTCATGTTCGCCGCAGTTTAGGCGGTGTAATGAGACGTCGGCGGCGCGGCGGCGGCGCGGCCTGTCGCGCTGACGTACAGCCACTGTGCAGCACCTTGTTGTACGACGTCACAATGCAAAGCTGAGTGTGGGCGTGAAGGGCTAGGAACCAGGTTAGTAGATATAGAACAAAGTTTTCCTTCCTTGGGTTGTAAAGGGAGAAAGCAGCAAATCCTATTTTGAAAACACATCTTACTAAGATAATAGGTATATTAAACATAATCTGTCAGATTGTCTGATACTTCTGTTTTTATTATTTGTTGAATAAAAAGATGATATGTTAATTGGTGTTCTTATCAGGTAAGACCCTGTCCACTGGTCTTTCGGTAGTTCATTGTTATGTTTGGCAATGTTGATCGCGGTTTGAAGTTAGGATAGAAGTAGGCGCCGCCAGGTATGGTTGAAGGACAAGCATTCTCGGCACAGAGTAGCGAAGGATTCTTTAATAGTTTGTATTTTTATTCATCAAATAAAAAAAAACATTATCATTTGTTCGTGCCTGGCCCATATTGTACACCTTCGGGAAATAACAAGAGTCAATACTGCTGTGTTTGTAGTGTTTCTAAGTCAGAAGTGTTAAAAAGCCTAATCAAGTAATATAATAATAATAAATAAATAAATAATAAATAATAATAATAAATATCTTTGGACAATTTCACACAGCGCCATCTTGCCCCAAAGTAAGTATATTAGATGCTTGTGTTATGGGTGCTAGATTAGCGGATATACTACTTATATACGTTTTTAAATATATACATAGTAACACCCAGACCCGTCACAGAAATTAAAATTCATCATTTCAATTTCTGCCCGGCCGGGAATCGAACCCGGGATCTATTGCGTGGTATTCCGGCATGTTGACCACTAAACCACTCAGGTCGTCAAATGTGCATCGATTTATTGCAAAACACGAGGTGAGTCCGGTCGGCAACCTCCGCCATCTTAGTATTCTATTCACCTCCGCATTACACTTGCTAACATTACAGTTGCGACACCGCACTACGTCGCGACATCTACTGATCTCACTGATATCAGTGTCTGTGGTGTCCGCGGTGTCGGCTGACACTCGATACAATCGCCGTACAAAGCAGCACATTTGGAAGTGAAAACACTAACCATTGCTCCTAATGTTATTTACGGCAATCTGATTGGCGGAGCCGTGACGTTGTATCGTGCAGCATGCGTTAGATACGCTGATAGGCTGATGCTGTGTCGTATAGTGCTGTGCTAGAGTGCGACATGCTCGGGCATTTGTTAGGGAGCTGTAGGGATCTAGATAGCTAATAGATTTACTGGCTGTGAAGTGGAGCTAGTGCGATGTTGTAAGTGACATGAGAGGGATGGAGAGCCAATTGCTACTGAGGGTATTGTATAATGTAGGAATGAATTTCAGGATCTTACTTGCCCAATTAAAACACCAAAGGTGTCAAAGGTGAATACAGATGCTATGTCTAGTTAAGATCTAAGTTCACCTATTTGAAGATACTTCAGGCAATACTCTGCCTGATTTATGGATACGCAGGGCTGTGAAGGCTGGCTACTTCTGGCACTGGTAGATACTGTTAGTACATAAACTTCTGCCCATAAATGTTACCTAATATACGTACATAGCTGTATACATTACATCTTTATGTGGATATTCTTAGAGGCAGTTGAGTTTCCCACAATTTACGAGGTGCGGACGTTCCGGCATTAATGCGCTGCGGGTGTTTTCATTCATTGTTCAGATGTGAATGGGGAGGTGCTGTAGAATATTCCGTCTTATTTAACCCATTCACAAAAAGTACGATGTGTAGATTCAACATTCAAAACTCGCTTATTCAAATTGGAATGTTAATCAGCACTTTTTAACGTCAACATTACAAAAACACTCGCTCGGCCTGCCTCACCAGATCCTACAGGCGGTTGCAGAAGCTATTTGTCACAGTTTGTTGTTATATTCTAACAGATCGTGTGGCTCGCGTATCACAGGAGTTTATGCAAATTCATATTAGAATATAAAGTC
Source organism: Pyrrhia umbra (assembly GCA_963891755.1). Classification (NCBI taxonomy): domain Eukaryota; kingdom Metazoa; phylum Arthropoda; class Insecta; order Lepidoptera; family Noctuidae; genus Pyrrhia; species Pyrrhia umbra. Next base: position 12,720,108 of record OY982936.1, read on the forward strand.
CCAACCGCGACCATTTCGCATAGATATAAAACATGGCGGCTGCACGCCACATAATCCTGATTCATGTTCAAAAACACATCTTTATCATACAAATCAACACATTGGATAACTCGGTGGACGAAAAGCATAAATTAGGAATAAATTATGATTACTTGTCGCCTCGCGGCTCATGTATCACGCTGAGCCGGGCGCACAATGCGCAGGCGCCGTCCTGCGGCGTACTCACCTACATACTCTACTATTATACTATATCTTACAAATACATATTATAAACTAGCTTCTGCCAGCGACTTCGTCCGCGTGGAATAGTGGTGCTCCGCTCCTATTGGTTTTAGCGTGATGATATATAGCCTATAGCCTTCCTCGATAAATGGAATATCTAACACTGAAAGATTTTTTCAAATCGGACCAGCGGTTCCTGAGATTAGCGCGTTTAAACAAAATGACAACATTTCCCTTCACTGCTCTGCTCCTATTGATTGTAGCGTGATGAAAAGTATACTATAACCAGCTCACAAATAATTGTACTAAGTTTCGTTAAAATCCGTCGAGTAGTTTTTGTTTCTATAGAGTTTATACAGACAGACAGACAGACAGACAGACGGACAGACAGACAGACAGACAGACAGACAAAAATTTTACTGATTGCATTTTTGGCATCAGTATCGATCCCTAATCACCCCCTGATAGTTATTTTGGAAATTTGGAAATATTTTGTTAATAACCTTGCTCAGCACACAGGGTACTTTTTATCCAGATGCGCGAAGTAATTCCCTCGGGAAGCAGGCGACATCGTTCTTTGGGAGTATAGTGTCTCCTAGCGTGCGCTTGTGCACGCTCTGCAATAGACGCTCCTATAGTGTGACCATTTCTTAATTCTGGACGAGAAGAAAACAAAGTCTCATGTGCCTCAAGAGATTGGTGACTGGTGTTGATGGTCACCGGTGTGGGGCACCGTGGCAGGTACGGTTGTTTGTTTATATAGCGATACGGACCGGCCAGCGCGTCCGTGGTGTATGCATATCAAGTGTAGCTTATAGAATTCAGCTATCATGTAGGAAGGTCAGTCAGTTAGTACCTTGCATTTTTTAATGTTAATAGGATACTTCCAATTATTTATGATTAGATATTTGTATAATAACTGCTGTGATGGTACATTATCATAATCAAATATTTTATACGAATACGTACCTACCTACTTTGTAAGGGTTACGTAAAATATCGTGGTGTCAACGTTTGTTAGTGATCGCTCAAATTCAATTAAATACATAGGATTAGCTTCTGTGATGGAAATAACCTCGAATATTATTTAAAAAACGCATACTTTATCGTGAAATTATCGCCGGCTCATAGCGCACACTCATATGCATGCAGCACATTGACAGACATACTGCAGTTAATTCTGTTTAGTGTAATAAATAAGAAAGTGACTCTGTTTGCTTGTTACGCTTTTACGGTAGAACAACTGAACCGAATTGAAATTTGGCACTAAGATAATAGAGACCTTGGAGACGGTCATAGGTATCAGGGTGCGTTAAGTGTTACTTCGGGACGCGGGTGACGCCGCGGCAAACATATAGTTTAATATATCATTTATCCAAATGCACGTCTTAACACGAAGGCATTGGATATATGTGGAGCTGCAGCACTTAGAGCCGCAGAGAGACGGACCACGTCACAATGTTGACCGACAAGGTTTTTCTTTTTATCAAATAAATAATTATGTTTCAATTGGAGTTATAGTTCGTGGAAAATACGTCGAGGAAGTAATGTCCTTAATGTGGAGTACTTCGGTGTCACGTGTATTTGTATATAACTGGCGCGGCGTCTGCGCAAGTGTTTGCAGTACGCCGTACTTGTCGGCGCCCCGCTGTGCGTGCAAGTGCACGGCGCTGCGCCTGCGCAACGCAGATTTACGCGCAGCGGTACAAGCAGGTCTCAACGAGGACAATACTGGTAGTGAAAGAGAAAATAAATTCTCTCGGACCTTAGAATTTATCAACTTATTTTTAAAGGATCGTCGCATCTTCGCCGGTAGCCTTGTTGCCGTAATTCCGGGTCGCTAGGTATGCTGCTAATTACGTTAATGGCCGGAGCCGGCCTGTGTTCCCATGGGCGGCGGGTCAGCGGGCTGGTGCTGTGCGCTGCGCGGGCGCACCGTGTGACGCGCTGTGATTGATGCATGGGTGCGCTCGCGCATGTCGCTGTCAATTACGCGCACGCGCATCCATCACCGCGGTGACGACCACCGGCCGAGACGCCAGCTGTAGCAAGCGCAGATTTTTGTGTCTTCATGATCAGCCTTGAAGAGAGCTGCTTGCAACGGTACATTAGTAGTAAAAGGGATAAATAAGTTCATTACTTACAAAACAATTATTTATATCCCCAACAACTTTGTTGGAGACAGTGCAGCTTGAAAAGAATACTCCAATGACAATTGTACCTGTACTGCCTTTTACCAATATTTTAAATAGCCAGCAAATTTCTTGAATGAACTCTTAACCGAACGCCAATTAGCTCGATTTTCAAGTTCTAGGATTACCTAGAATGAACACATCTAAATATCTATTGTAAAATATACCATGTATTCTATTCTAAGTATGTGCTCATTGAGTTGTATAGGCATGTAACTTGTATCAATAAAATAGGGACATGTTTCTTTTTATTTCAACTTTACAACATCAATCCTGTTTGTCATGCGTCGTAGAGTTGGTTAGGTTGCGCGGGCGCACGTTCGCGTTCATTTGCGAAAAGCAAAAACGTCAGGCGCGTCGCGGCAACATAACGTATTCCACGCTGTGCGCACCTAACGAGCAGCCAATGGACATAGTTTGCACCTTCGCCAGCACCATTCGTTATCAGAGAGATGCCGCCGGGCCGGGGGACACTCCAGCGGCAGACACGCTGCATCGTCGCTCAGGGAAGAAAAGAGCTCAAAGAGCTCATAAGAGTTTTTATTATAAGTTAATTTTTTTGTTGTTTGAGTTTGAGATTTACTCTTAGATGGGAGAGGTCATTTAACACCTTCCGTCTTCTCTTTTTTGTGAGATACATATAAACCTGGGCATCCTGCACCTCAGTGCTAAGTATTTCCTGACAATCGCCAGATGACGTATCTCTTGCCGTTCCTCGTTCCCTCGCTGCTGCGGGTCGCGACCGTGTATGATCAGCCTCCATGCTCAGCATGATGCTTGTCGGCCGATGATCTCAAGTAATGTTAGTATGGAAATTTTATGTGCAGCAATCTGCAAAAATGTCTGATACTTGAGTGTTTTTCTTCATAATTCCATATTCTAATTATTTCCTTGTATTTATATATTCTTCTCAAATTATTTGCTTTTTCTGGCGTGTCTGTTAGAATTGCACCTCATTCAGTTGCGCTATTTCCACGACATCATTCAGTTCATCAGTCATTCTTCGTTCATTCACTGAAGTAGACGATGGCGGCTGTATAACGAGTGTCGTCACACTCGTCACGGCCGCGCTCACCATCAACTAATGGTATTACTGTCGTCAGCCCCGAGCTGTACACTCCCAGACTTATGACAGTGTTTATTAGTAAGTCCTATAAATAATTTTAATTCCTTCACTAAATCAAAAACATTTTATATGATGTACCAAATTGACATAAAAATATTTAATAAGAACACGCTGAATAAAATATTAGTTTTATAATTGAACAATACATATATTAATTTAATTGACTTGTCCTAAAACCAACTGACAGCCAATCAATAATTATATTTTCATTAGTATAATGTATAGAGGGCTGACTAACAAGTCCACAGTTGTTCAAACTGGATCTGAATATGTCGTTGAGATAATCAATTCACCATTCGTGTAAAGATATTATAATTCTGTATGTAAATGTAACGCTAATGAAGTTTACTTATGCTAATATGTGTTCTGCATGTTACATTATATTCGATTCATTAAACGACTTGTGTTCTGTTCTTCTGTTACTGTTAAGTGTTTCAGAGAAATTGGAGCATTGAATACTGTCTAGAGGTCGCAAACGCGACTGCTGTGTGCGGGTTCGATCCGCGGGTCAGACCGAAATCGCTGTGCTTTTTTAAAATTAAAAGCCTTTCGGAATCCAGAGAAATGGCAATGACTTAAGTCGTCGTGTTGTGTTGCGCTCAGCAGATGGCGATAGTGTCGTTCCTGTTACATATTATCATCGATAAATGTGGTTTATCCTACATGAAATATGTACAAAAACCTATGTTGTGTTATTGTCTGTAGCTGCGGATCAAGGCTTGCGGATACGAACACTGTAGATTGATAAGATTGAATAGGTGTTCCTTATTGCTGAAGTTACGAGCAACCGGCTGAGTGCGCCGGTCCCAGTGTGCCAGTAGCGATCACTCGCATGACATAAACAACGCAATACCGCCCGGTGACGTCACGCGTCTCAAGTCTCCTTACAATTAACCAATTAACATCAATTAAACACTGCGGTCCATTGCCCGCTGAGGCTGCTGACCCAAGACGAAGCACTAATCCGATACAATTCTATAAGTTGTAACGTTTTTGATTTAAGGGCGATTTTCGCATAGCTAGTTTACGAATTCTTTATACAGTGTCTGTAGACTGTATATGCTTAAACATAAAGGTGATTATTGCTTGGCATGTGGGAAGAAACTCTTGGTTTTCTAAAGCACGTAATAGTGGAATTAAATTGGGATAGAAGCGTTAAATGAGATGAGTTTCGGAGGCGGGCCACGTTTTTTGTGCCCCCGGGCCCACGAGCCCCGTGCGCCCCCCGCGCGCCCGGCCAGCGCCCGCGCCCCCCGGGGCCCGGCAGCTAGTGACGAGCACCGTCAGCTATGTAGCCAGTTATTATTACAAATAGATGTTAATTCGTAAATTGTTGCTGTCAAAATATATTTTATGTTCATTTGTCGATTTATTAAATGGGAGCAGGATTTTAAAAGTTTTTTTATATAGAATGATTAACTTTCTTTTATAATATGAAGTGAGTTTTTTAGTTACGAGTACGTACAGTTGTGTAGTCTCCTGATAGACACATATAATAGATGCTGTAGTTTTAAAGTATAGGCCTTCATATCCATTAGATTTTTTTAAATAATTTGGAATGTTTTAGACTATAATTGTGCCCTTAGTTTACTATCATTACCAATAAATTATAACGTGCTTGCTGCCGACATCCCTAGCCGCGCAACCAGCACGGTAGCGTCAAGTCATGCGCGCTAATGGCGGTCCCGAATTAATCGCCTTTAACCTGCGCGCGCGCAGCCCTCCCCCCGCTCCTACCATATCCCATCGTCACTACTACTACTAAATTCGTAATCACAGAAGCTCCAAACGAGACCAATGCCTGCTAGTCACATGAAATTCTCAGGAAAAAGTCCAGTTCTGCTGACCACAGCCGATGGTTGACACCACAATTTTTGCTTCTGAGGCATTCGGGCTAAAAACTGCCGAGAACTAGTTGACAACTAGTAGAGAAAGGAGCTAACTGACTTAACCTTGAGAACCTCCCTGAAGATTACAGGATTGGTAACATGACCAAGGGTTTCTCTTGATCTTGGAAGACAAATGAGTGCTCCGGCTGCAATAGTATAAGAAACATAACTTCAAAACTGAAGGCAACTGGCACTTCTGGCCTCCCTGACGCGGTGGCGCACTCGGCTACCGACATTACGAAGATTACCGGCAATTATAGCAAACTGCTGCGCTGCGGAGTTTTTTTATCAAACATTGTTGAATAAATTAATTTTAAGAACTACTCATTGATTAAATTATTGTGAGAGTCATGCTGTTCGTGTGGCTGCCGTAACTAATATAAAGGATTGAAATTAAATTTGGGGTGTGACGTCATGAATGCTGAGACGATGACAGAGGCTTTACAATTTGATGACTTTTAATCTGATATGTTCGCAGTTTTTATATAAAACTTTAAAGAGTAAAGATTTTAATGTGCATTGTCTTTCATGAGTTTATTGTGAGATTTGAATTTATTTATAATGCCCTTGTTTGGAGTGAGTGTAGGTACTGCCGCTAAGTGTGATCAGCAGTTCACAGCACGCTGCGGCGTACAATTTGCACACATCCATCAAAGTTATTTAGTGCCCGAATACTGCTTCAGAACAATCACACCGCGCCTCGGTGGCGCAACGCTAACACGTTTACGTGGATATACTCGTATATCCTCATTAGAAGAAAGGACAATACGCGTCATTATATGAGTAGTGTCCCAACCCTTGTAATAAGTTGCGATTAGTATAAAATGTTTTTTAGGCTTCTTTGTGATCAATAATCCAAGTTTTTATCACAATTGCGTGCAGTGGGCCTAGCACGAATCTGTTGCGATTTTTTAATGGAATATACTAATTTCTTACGTATTTTTTATTCCAATTGAAGACTATAATCATATCTGTGCCTTTGCATGTATCTGTATTTATACATTTTAAACACAAAAGTTTTTTTTTGTATTAACTAATGCTTTAGTAATATTATTTTTTTTTTACATTTTGTGTACCGATCCATATAATTATTACATTCATAATAATTATTCAGTAATCATAGCACTTGTGATGGAACCGCCCACTGTTCTTTAATCTGGAATATTCTACTGATTAAGTGCTGTGGTAGCATTGCCTTGCTGGTGTTTCGGTTTGGTTACAAATGTTGAAACATCACTTGTCGCGGAAACGTTCTCATAACTAAATCAGCTCATTACAACTACAACAACTTACAACACGGGTAATGTGCAAGTGTTGCGCAAGCGCATGTGGGCCGGCGCGCACGCACCGGACAATGATTTGTGCAAATTACACACTGGCAACACTGGCCAGTGCTGCCATGTTTATGCTCTGCCTACAGCCTGGCAGAGCGACCCGCATTCTTGACAAATTGCTCTCGAGACCTATTTGTGCTCATGTGGAGGGAATATTGTTTCACTAAGTACTACAAAGAATTTATGCTAGAGGAGTAACCCAAACCTCACAGACACTTGGGCCTGGCATTGCAGGGCTGGACAATGTCAACATTTTAGCTAGTTTAAAAATAAAAAAAACGACTATATTTAATGGTGTTTGAGGGAGTTAACCAAAACCTTATAATTGGTAATAACTGCTCATTCGCATGACCATTTTGGGATTTCCAAGAATATATCGGTTTGTTTATTTAGTTCAATCCAGAATACTCACTCGTAGGACTACTCTTAAGCGCGAAGGTCTCCCTTATCCGTGTCAATAGTTCAAAGCACTCGTAATAAAGACGCCAGCGCGCGGCTCATAGCGCTCGATTACTAATAATCCCGTCTCACGAGCTGCGACTGGAGCTAAGCCGTGAACTGAGGGTCGAGCCGGGTCACTGTCCAGCGAGCTCAATACACTCATTAATTCTTTGACAAATACGCGTGACGAGTGTGGACGCCGCGTGATGTGACGGCCGGTGGGCGTCGCGTCACGTCAGTGTGGCTCGTTAGGCTTAAAGGGGTTTATGTATAAGTAAGTGTTTCGGCTCTGAAAAGAGAATAGGGTCACCATGGTGCTTTTCTGAAAATTTCGGATGTTGTGACCGCTCTGGATGTACTGCATAGAATCGTTTGATTTCTATGTTATGTGGGAAGTCTTCTACAGTGTTTTTTTTTTGGAAAATATAACAATATTTTTATTAAATCTAGTATTTTTTTATAAAATAGCGAGTCTTTTTAAAATAACCTTAAAAGATTAATTATTTTACTTTAGTTATTTTGGTTTATGTAATATTTTTATAAAAAAAGTATATTTAAAAAAAACATTATTAAAGAAACATATGGACATACGGACGTTTCTTCAAAGTTAAATATGATAATTCCATCGGACATTCTCCTGTATCCTCACTGTCATGGTCACCGCTGCGTGGGCGAAGTGTTCTGAACAACTTTGTGACTATCATTATATTTTACGAGCGCGTATGATCGAGTTGGCTAATTGGAGCACTGCCTCGAACAGCCCATACTTTCACGGTATCAATGCCACGCACACGACTGGGGAGAGGTCTCATTCAGACCACATTGCATTAAATTGTTTCCAATTATATATTTTGAGTGGACAGGTTGATGGGATGATCTTAATCTCAAAGTTTCTAAAATATATTTTAGTGGATTAAAAAATAACATTATGTTTCATTTGCGTATCGCTCTTTATTCTGATTTTCATTAAGAACTTTGTATCTTGCGTAGATCAAATCTTCAGCAAAGTGGTGCTAAACGGCTATCAATCCATGCCAATCGCCTCATTTAGTAAATGGATGCGCATGTGTTAACAAGCCCGCCACCTGCCGGCCGGGGCTCACACACTGCACTAATGCGATGCGTACTCCGACACGAGAATGTTAATTTGTTATTTTTACGATTTTACATGATTCGTTTCTAATTTAAAATAGCTACTGGCTAATTAAACTGAAGTGTAAGGTTGCTATAAAACGCGTGTTTCTTGTCATTCTCACGCAGCCGTCCCGCGGGCGGTCGGCAAGCCTTCACGTTTTTTCTCAACATTATAATATGAAAAAGGAACAAGTGGTTGTGCGAACACTCCCAACAATTTTATTATCTCATTAGCGTGAAGAATGTCTTCATAAAGTGTCGCCGGCCTGGGGACATCATTCATTACGCACGCTAATGGCTTTAATAAAATCCTATATTTTTCCTCTACCCCTAAAACGAATCTATTCTTATCCATCGCATATTGTAGCGTACATTACATCTTCCCGGCAGCTTATGAGATTACCAACTGCAATATAACCAGCGATGGATGATGGATCGTATTATTCGTAGCAGGACGGTGCATGGTGGTGCGCGGGCCATTACAGGGTGCCCTGCAGGCGTCATGCGCGAGTGCGCAGTGCTCGGGCGCGCTGGCCGCCTCCCCGGGGGTGTGCCACTGCGCATGCGCGGATAACATCTACCGCCGACACAGTGGCCCACGTGTTATTGGCACTCAGCGCATTGTTTATTGACGGTTACCGCGCACACCCAAACACTGTAATTTATATCATAAGCGAATGTCCCGCGGCAGTGCGGCAGTGCGCCGGGGCGGAGCGCCGGGCCAGTGCACCGCACTGTTTGTTTACCTGGCGGCGGTCGCTACCGATACCGATACCGCGCGCATCATTACCATCGATTTGAATTAATAGCAGATTAAGTTCAAATCGATTATCGATAAGGAATTATCGCTATAGACGTGGATTTTATTCACCCATAAAATAGGAATTTAAACTATAAGCGCGCTGGGAATTGATTAATTCTAAAAAACCCGCTATTTAGTTCATTAATCGATGCAGTAAAATGTAAGGGCCTCATTGTAATTTTAATTAAATTCTTCTACAGATAATTCACATTGCTCGTTCGGAGTGGAATAATAAAAGTGGCCTGTTGCGCATGCGCAGTTGTTGTTCCAACACGGCGCGCCGTCTCAGTGGGATGTGAGATGTAATCTAATCAAATATTTGCGCGTTGCACAACACCGCTCGGTATGGACGAGATCATGATTCTAATAAATTGCTAAACCAAAAGCAGTATAATTTGAGTGTTCCAAATAGCCGCGTAGTGAGGTTCACACGCTAGTGCTGCGCCGCGGGCTAGTGCGGGACACATCGATCATATCGACACGCCCGCGCGTCGCAAATCGTTCGGCTCACAACACTATTGTGCAACTGTCGCGGCACCGCACCGCTCGGCTGTTGTTTATGAGTTCTCAGATAAACGCGTTTCAATTATATTATCTGTCGCTTGAGCAACGTCCGCGAACTTTTATAACATGGCCGCCGTCAGATAAATGTGCGGCAGTAATGGGAACTGATATTAGTATGTTGATTACTAACTCGTATTCGCGCGAGATCGTCTCGGCGTGTATCTCAACGAGTCCAGTGAGTTCTCGCATCAGCGAGAGGACATAGAAGTCGGACTATATACCTGTCGAGCGTTATTGTCATAATATTGTCAGAGCCCCCCCCCCCGCACTACCCCCCCCCCCCCCGCGCTCACCAGTTTGCCAATTTGGAGGAACTACTTTTATTATTGGACCGCTAAGCAGCTGATTGAGCGAGATTAATTTTGATTAATCTTTCTCTAATTAAATTGACCGCCGACTGTCGAGTCGGATGCCGTTTCTTAATATACACGCCAACGTTTATTTATTTAGTTTTTAATTAACAATCGAAGTTTTAGTCGGATACTTTCTGGTTATGTATGTATACCAACGAACGGTTCTTTTTATTTATTCGAGCCCTGCCTAGCAAGCCAGCCACTGCTTGTATTGTCGCTGCGGATGTGGAACGGCTCCGACCTGAGCCCGAGCACGCCCAGCCCACACGTACGAGCTAGCTTGTCTAGAGAGAATGCGTGTAAGCAGCTGATGATCTAACAACTACATTTTTCGCTAAATATTAGCAAGCAGTAATTATAGGATATATTTATTGGGATTAAACTAGTTAACACGTATGTAGATTGAGATTCGGATACTGGCCTGATACTGGTAGCTATTTGATGGAAAAATCTTAAAATGATATTCCTCAAACATTAGTTTGCGTACCTGCTGTATCACTCAGTGGAACATTATTATATTTCGTAACACTATTAATACTGCTCAGCAGCCGGTGACATGTTTATCGCGACTCTACCGTCGCTACAGCCTCTTTGTGCTCTACGCATTGTAGAGCTCGTAGAGATACATATTTCATGCTTAATTCCAGTGCGTTGAGTAAAAACGTCGTTCAGCAGTTATTTATAGAGCTCGTAGAGACTCGTTTTTATGGAATTTTAATACTTTTATGAACAAATATTTTGTGGCGGCTGTCCATAGTGGCCATGGTTACATTAATTATTTAATTTGTTTATGTTCAGCGATAGCGGTCATACGGACTGTGCTTGTTGCGACAGCCACTGCGAGTTATGTAGAGAGCGGGCGACTCTCACAACTAAACGATCTAAGAATCCAGAGATTAAAATATGAACATCTACCTGAAATATACGTCATACAAAACCATATCGCCGCGACATGGAACAGCTCCAGCGACTTTATAATTACCCTTTGTAGTGGGCCGCAGTGCGGCGCGTGCGCACCCCGCGCTGCGTCTGTGTGTGTGCTCATCACTTGATTGCTAATTGTAGTTAATTGCAAGTGCTTTGTGTCCTGCGCCCGCGCAGCCGCCGCGCGTCCTGCGCCGGCGGCAGGTTTACAACACTTTTTATAGTTTCGGTTAAGATTGAATTGTTCGTACAAGTTAATAGCTTGTAGTTATTGCGGCTGTCTGTCTGCGTGCTCCACCTCACGGTGTTACGACGAAGACATTCCCTGTGTCGCTTAGTGGTAAAGGCAAAACATTTTTTTACTTCAAAATATAAAAGAATACAAAACATCCGTAGAGCCCGCCACCCATCATGATTCTCAATTTGTCCCTATTTCACCATAAAATCAACTAACGCAGCTCTACCGTCGTTACATGCAGAACGGACTCTACAAATGGCTCCATTTCCACGGTATTAGGTGTCAACAGTATTCGGAGAAGGCTTCTGTTTCGAGTTACGACAAGCTGTCGGCGTGTAATCACCGACGACACGGCTCCGGCACGACGCGCACCGTAACCGACCCGCTCTACCTAGAGTCGCAGCGGTTTATTAAACGCCGCGTTAAGGACCACCGACTGTCGACACGCGATCACGTTTTTTTTGGGATTGTTCAAGTTTGGGCGTGATTTGTAGAACTCGCTGCCTCTACCGAACTTTAAATGAGTTTGTGGGATGTGTGACAAACATGATTGACGCGGAATTCTCCAATTATCGGTAAATAGCTAGACGTAGCATCCTCGAGTAGCGCCTCAGTGCGACGTGTTCCTCACACAGTAATGATAGCGTTGCTAACGACCGCATAAACTAGCAGAACGTTTTAATCTGTATCTATCGTACTCGTTCAGTGCGAGTATAATAAAAATACTCCGCCGCACGTACGCGCAGTAAAGGTTTCCTAAGCCGTATTGGTCGATAAAAGTAATGAGTTAGATAAAATCGTGACATTCAGACTGACTTTCAAACAAAATGCTCGCAGTGAGCAAACAAAGAGCGCGTTGATGTCTTTTACAGGCGAGTCGATACATTGCTCTACATTCTCTAGCATCCTGTCGTGGAGATCTTGTTGGCCCCCAAATAGTGGCGCGGTGCGGGGGCCGGGGCGGGGGGCGCGGGGGTGCGGGGTCAGGGGCCGCGCTGTGGGGTGCAGCCTCGCTCTGTGCTGGAGTACTGTCGGATAGAAAAGTTTCTAAAATTTTTTCATGCTTATGTGAAAATATGCATTATGTCTTCAACAGTTTTAATATGTAACTATATATATTATTATATCTGCGGCTAGTCACTGCTGCGCGAAAGCCTTCTTTTTTCAACAATCCAAGGCTCCTCGCTCCTGTGAACTCACAACACGTTTTGTTCTGTTTTGGGGTCCATTCACATGTGAGCAGGCGAGCGACGTTCGCTTTTATTTTACACTCACATATTAATTTATTAACCTATGAGTATTTGTTGTATCTTAAAGTAGGTTTAACTGTTGGGTTACCGTTCTGAAGAATATTCAGCAGTAATGTGGGAACAGCTCAGCAGTCCGATGCTATTTGCCACGTGGCAGGGAATGTTTCGCCGTCCATTATAAAGAGTTCGGGAACAATAAACGTGTAATATCTATCAATAAGGAATATAGTACACGTGTACCCGTCAGTACTGCGCGCTCGCTGGTGTATGTAACTACCGCTATCTATAATTGAGATCGGCGCATGCGCACCGAGCTCTGCGCCCGCGCGCGCCGCACCACAGACACACGCACTAGACCCACTACGAACAATTACCCATATGGCTTATGAACTTTACAGAACAACATACAACAAATAATAATGGGACCTACCAGATATTATGCCCCACTTCTCAGTACTTACGTGGGGTACTTTCTACTGTAATATTAATTATTTTTGTAGTTGCCACACTCCCCGGAATATTCTCGTTGGGCAATATTTTTTACCACACCACACTAGGTGGGGGGGGGGGAGTATATAAAAAGGCGGACATTCGATTCATTCGGGGTCGATGCTCGGTTGCGATCACATCTCTGCAGTGATTCTGTTGTTTTGTGTATAAAGTATAAGTTTATATATAAGTGTTTGTATCATTAAAAAGTAGAATATACAAGTGTTGTTTTATTCAACGGGTTTTAAAGTATTCCACAAAGTGTTGGAAAAAGCTGAGAACTTTATACTATCATGTCAACTGTTTGTGTTACTTGTGGTAGTTTTATCAATTCCCACATAGAGGAACCCGCGTTCCCCTTATTTGTTGCTATTACTTACTTTAAAAAAAGCTTTAATATTATGTTAGTATCTAAGAAAGTGTAAATCAGTCTTCAGTAACGAACTCAGTTGTTCAGTTGAAGGTATCTCTGCGGGTGACGTACTGTCGTCATGTCGCGGCCGCCTCGTGGTGGAGCGGCACTTCTGCAGCGTCGCTGTGTCGCAACTCTTTGTCCGAAGCTTTTTAAATAGCTTTAATACGGTTCAGGATTCCGCCGCGACCAGCACACGAGCTGTAGCCTCGTGCTGCACACACACGAGCTACCTTCTGTGACGGTATCCTGTGCCGAATGTAAGGGTTGTGTGGGAGGCGCGATGCTCGTGACGTACGGGTACAATTACAGGTAATACATGAAAGGTGTTCTAATTGGTGCCGTCAGGAGCGATGGGAAACATGACAGTAGAAGGTTAATATTTTTGAAAATTCAAAGAAGAGAATACCGCAACAACAAGTGGCCGCGCACGCCATACGTGCCGCCTCGCTTCACGCAACAGTGTTGCAGTCAGCTCCACACTCGCTGGGTGCAGCTGACCACCTGCTGCATGTGGAGCGGGATGATGCAATCCATTCACTACAACAGAATAATTACGAAAATTACCCACAAAAATTCTTTTAAATTTATATTCGACCAATCAGTTTTTTTTTACTCTAAGCCGATTTAGCTGTCTAAGCTATCAATCTAGACTTAGACTTAACGACATAGTTAAATATAAACTGTATTTACCACACCAATTACACTAACCGACCACGTACGAACCAAGACTTAAAAAAAACTTAATCCTAACTTAAGCTCTTACTTATACTTTGACAAATATATAATTTCCTGGTATCGAGGCTAATCGGAGGCTAATAGCTAAATTGTTGGCTCCAGTACTTGTATCTAGATACAAACTGTGCCAGTGTGTGTGTGTGTGTGTGTACTGCAGTACAACTGCAGATATAACGAGCTAGATTACAGTTGGAATTGGGATTCAATTTAAATTAAATTGGTATTGATTTGGTGACGAAAATGATAAGCCTTCACTTATTGACTCAATCGTATCTAACGATTTGTATCTAGTTCATACAGTGATGTGTTTCCAATAATAAGCAGACGAAACGTAATCTCCCATCGGAAACGTTAGTGGTAAGCAACATCAGGAAGATACACATATATTAGAAGATCGGACAACATACTTGGTATTACTGATATTTACAAGAGTTAATGCAACTGTCTGTGAGTAGACCTATGGTGACATAGGTATGATGATGAAAAACTAATGCAAGAATACACAGAATGCATTTTGGAGTTTTGAAGAGCGAGCAAGAGAAGAGTAATGTACCTCCAGGTAAAGGTATAACAATGGACCACCGATAGGTTAACTTACATGCAAAGTATATCTAATTTCAGGGCCCCGCCATTACTCTTAATGTTATTTAATATCATCCTGTCAATTAACAATTAAACGCATTTGTATTGCAGTTTGAGCAAATCGGACAGACCCGCGTGTTGGAACTAGCCACATACGTATCGGTATGCGCGGGCGCACGTTACGATCGCTTTGTGGTGCCGCCGCATTAATCCGATTACCGTGAACACACACAGATACAAACACCAGTAATTACCGCAGACACCATGACCAATTGTATCAACATACATACATGCATACGCAGGCTGTATGTGTTGCCACAACACCACAGTTCGCCACGCCGATTTAACAATTAAAACGGAGTTTAAACTGTAACAGAATACATTGGGTTAACTCTTCGTAAAGTTACGGTTAATTATGATTTAAAGCCGTGAAGTTCGTTAAGGAATTAAGTTTATTCGACCGTAGTCTGTTCGAGTTTATGAATACGGTTTATTTAGATGAGAATAGATCTTGCGTATCTATCATTTGGTCAAGGAGCCCGGGGCTGCAGACCATTACTTCGAACTTCTGGAGAAGTTGCGACATCTGGCCTGATAGACTGTCTGCGAACTCGTGCCATGCTATAGTTAGCCATGACATTCTCTAGTCCCGCCTACTGCTGAGACTATGAGAACGTTTTGATCTCTTATACCAAAATAGGTACTTATAATACAATCAATATTTCCGTCTGGCCGTCACGTCGGCTTACAAAAGCTGTCCAGATTAAATTAGCCGTGATTCTCAGCAGACGTATTAAAGTAGTGATGTTATCTGGCTATCTCTCAATTGGCTAAACGGATCGGTAATGGCGGCGGCGCGGTGGAACTAAACGCATTAGTCCAAACAGCGCGATACCATCGCTCGTCAGTCCGTGTGTCATGCGCGCCGTTCTCAGAAACTGTATTAATTATTGTTAAATGACAAACCGCCGGAAATACAAGGTGAGTGAATCGCCTGATACCGAACACGCGCACTGAACAGCACGGCGGCGCGGGCACGCGGCCGCTGTTACTAAGCAACATCATATTTTTCATTTAAAGGCACTCCCTGCCTCTCTAGTCTGGTGTTCGCATATACGACGGCTGGAGGAGGAAACTACTAAGGATAAGGTCCTTGGTTCTATTACTGGCTCTAGCAAACTATTGTTGGGTTTTTCCATGTGAAAATTGTCAGTGTCAGCCTGGTTTGAGTCTAGATTTGTGCCTGGTTGATGGGAATAAGCTAGTCTGTTGTCCGGTTCATGTACCTACAATACTTCTATTGTTCCCATCGGAGAACACAGGTGTGTTGCAAAGGAACCGTTTGTGAAATTCGTCAAATTTCCATCCTCTAACGGCCGATTTAGATGTT
Source organism: Pyrrhia umbra (assembly GCA_963891755.1). Lineage (NCBI taxonomy): Eukaryota > Metazoa > Arthropoda > Insecta > Lepidoptera > Noctuidae > Pyrrhia > Pyrrhia umbra. The sequence continues at coordinate 12,736,188 of OY982936.1, forward strand.
GGAAACTTGACGAATTTCATTTGCTCTTACGTTGCTCTGCTTGGTCACTATCCTCTTCTCTGATTATCTCTGAGTGAGCTGAGGTGGACTGTAATATTTATAACAATAGTTATAAATTTATTGCTAACCAATCACATACACGTAAAATTCCTTACAAGTAAAACAAAAGCGGTCGGTCTGCGAGTTCCCACCGGCGCGGCGGGCGCGGGCTGCTCGCGGCCCCGCGCTGACTCAGCGGGAACCGGATTTACTTTTAAAACGCCATAACATTTTATAGTGCTGCGCTTTATTACTGATACGCAAGGTTTTTGCTCACTCCGCTCCAGCCGCTTCGACCTCTCCGCTCTCCGCTGGCTCGCTCATAAAAATTGCCTATAATTTCACGCGACTACGAAGAAACGAAATAAACCATAGTATTTTATTGTCCTTAAAATACAGGTAATTGATTCAATCACAAAGATTCCGGACTAGTTCTTAAACATTTTATTTGATAGGCCGTTAAACTGCCTCCAACAACGACAGATATAAAATAGATTGTCGTATAGTTGTGGTTATGTTTTTTGCAGGAACGTTTTAATTAACTTTTTATTGGTACTCTTTATGTAAATTTGAAGGCATTATTTATTTTTGGTGGTTTTACGAGCACATTCGGTGTATCCGACGTCGGGGTGATGACGGGCGCTACTACGCGACTGATTGCTGGTGATTACCACATGTAGTCGGCGCGCTCTCCTCAGAATTAATTAGTGAAATGGCCGCTTCACCGTGTGTCTACACTGTGTATGTATTTAATTGTGTCTAATTATTATATTGTGTGTAATTTTTAGATTGCGATGAACTGCAAGCCAGCCAAGAGTCGGAAATCACGATAACTCGTTGATCGTTGTAATTTCTAGATTTTAGAATATTATTAGGAATCAAAATCAAAAATCAAGAAAGTTTCAATCAGTCTTACATAAGATATTATAAAGTAACTGGGTCGTGGGGTTCTGGAGGTCAGACATTCAATCGCTACAAGTAAAACAAAGGTTTTATTCACCTGCATACGACTACTTTAGTAGCCGATCCCAACATAGTTGGAAAAGGCTAGGCAGATGATAGTGATGTTAATATAACAAAAAGATAAATATCAGTGATTGTCGTTTAGATTTGAGAAAGTTTTGTAAAATACCACCAATGAGACGACAATAAAGAGTAGTTGTAACCTAATCACCGCTTGTCCCACGGAACAGCACCAGCGTGAGTGAGGTGAGCTGGTGACAGTAAATACGCCGCGCTGTCGCGTTACAGGCTGACTGCACTAGCCGGCGCGCGTGTAGGCGGGCCGCGCTCGCCCTCGCTGTGTTGAGGGTGTGTTAAGGCGAAGCGCTCGACTGCCCGACGTCTACATTCTATATAATATATAACAGTACGCCGGTAACCTGTATATCTCCTAGTGTTGTACCTGATCGTGAGGCCGTTTCCGCCGACCGGCTGAAGTGTTGATGGATTTTACCATTTCCATCAGGAATTTCTCCTTATAAGGTTTGACTAAAATATCATTTGTACAGGTAAGTACACTACCATTTCGGGCGTCCAGCTAACCCGTGCCTTAAAACTCTTTTTAACAAAAAACTTGTTTTTTAACCGATTTCAAAAACAGTGGGTCATCAATTCGATCGAATGTGAATTAGAAGGGATTCGCCTTAAGTAACGTAATATATTAACCGCGTCCATCTTGTTGCTCACGGAACTAACAGTTAACACGGCGGATATAGTGTCCGTCTGTTCACACTCTCGGACCAAACGTATTGTCAGCGAGCGACATTTACATACGTACATTAGCGGACAGTATCGGGTTCGAACCCGTTACGTCAACAGCACTTGATCTCTAGCAATACACTGTTGTTAGTTATTAAGAAACATTTGGACGTAGCTAGATAGCAACGCATGCTTGTAGCGAGTGCAAGTGCACATTTGTTAAGGTTCAGGCTGCCAGTGAGTCGTTTTCGAGTATCTGAATGCTGAGCTTATGACAAATAAATTAAATGTCAAAACGGTCTCCAACTGCTGTTGTAACGCGTAAAACAAAAACAATTCTTTTTTATTCATATCAATAGCTTTATTTTTAATCGAAGTCTAAATTTACCGATGTATTCTCGTTACCACTGCGACGTTGCGACAGTGCTCCCGCAGGCTGCAGCTCGCGCGTCCGCGTGTGTGTGCCGCCAGCCTGCCCGCGCCTCTGCGGTTAATGCTAAACCATTACTCGCAATATTATGAAGTGCTCTGCTCTGCGGTACACCAACAATGCAATTTATCTGCAGCGCTGGTGCGGCGGTGCTGCAGTAGACGGGCTCGAAGGTCACGACATTACGTTCAAACGACCCATCGGGGAGTGGCCGGCCTCGGCGGCCGCGCGCACTCTCGGGTAGCCGGCGACGCAGTAAACACAACAAGAAGGCTAAATTCTTGGATTTTAGCCTCCACGGGTGGAATCTGCAGCTGATCCTCAACCTTATAGATCTAAACTTTAACTAGTTGGTGCAAGTAGAGTACTTGAGAGAGCAGCGTATCTTGCCCACTGCAACAGCAATGATTTCAGCCATCTTAGCACACGTAGTGAGGAAATGAATTCCTGAATATTATAGTCGGTGTCTCTGTTTTTTGAGGAATATTTAACCCATTTATGTACCCATTACATACATAACTACGAAAGTGTATTTCGTAGATTTGTAGAACATCTTGTTAATATTTGATTATTAGTCAATTTTGGTCCTTCTGCAGGCGCACCTGCAGAAGCAGTCCTGCCGGGCCGGTTACTCCGGAGCGGCCGCTGTGAACTGTGACCGGCGCGCGACCACTCGCTATCTCAATGTTTTGTTCGCTTTGTTTTATTGGTGTGAACGATCCATTCTACTGCTTGCAACGAATGCGATGCACTGTGACGAGTTTTACGTTGGTCTAGAATGGATTTTATATTGTGTGCACGCTTTGAGTAGGTACCTATATATTGCGGGTAGGTAGCAGACGTAAACTTTGGCACTACAAGTTGTACATTTCATTCAATTTGCCCTTTAATAAATCAAAATTGTCATAACAATATAATTTCCCGAGTGGAAATCAACATATAAAAATCAACGACAGACAAGCGATTATACGAAACATTTCAGAAATTACGCTCCGACATATTCCGCGGAACAAAAGCCCATAAGGCCGGCGGAGGCCTGTGTGTGCCGGAGCAGCGCCGGATACGGCTCCGACTTATTAAGCGTACGGCAATCGATCACGAACCGCGTTATAAATAAATCGCGCGGGTCCGCGTATCTTCGGCGGAGATCGGGCGCGTCCGGCGGCGCTCGGGCGCGCTCGTGACCCTCGTCCGTCCGTCCGAGTGCAGTAATTGATTCCGACTTGTACGCTAAAACAATCGGGAGATATGTCGGGCCACGCCAGCGCCATACATCATGATACGGATCTGGTCCGCGCGACTGCGGCCGACGCACACTTATCAGATATTGATAGACTTAGTGTTGCGTTAAAAGCTTTCTATGTACTTATTTATTAAGAGTTTTGTCATTTTTATTTATTGAACAATAAAACATGATTGAATATTTGTGTTATCGGGCGATCTAATAGTTACAAACTGCGCGGCACCGGCCTGTCAGCCGCGCGTTATTGTTCCCGGGACGACAGAGTGGACGCACGCGGCAGAGACCACCATTTATGTACGAAATAAAGGTAGCGGTGACACTTAATAGTGCCCGTTTAGATCCAGTAAAGATTAGGAGTATAAGGCTTCTGAACTGTTAGCGGAGGCAGCAGCTTCGATGCCCGGTTGATGCCCTTTGCGGTCTCATTACCGACTAATGTATTTGGTAAGTGTTGGTGTTTTGGTACGTTGACATTTATTGGTACTTCAGTTGTGTGACGCGGGGGGAACATTACCTCTGTAAAAACGTTTAAAGTATAACAGGGATATAAAACGGGCTATTCACGTTATAGCCAGCGACGGTGATCTGCGGTCAAGGTGTTTATTGCCACTAAACGTGGCGACGTGTCATTACAGCGCCGAAATTATATCGCAGCACATCGCACACCTACATGTTGATTGTGAACACAAGTTTGACGACAATCTCATCTGTGGGAATGTTATTCGACGTTCAAATTAGGTATCTGCTCGACTATTTTTTCATCTAATTTGCCCATTTTCTACGATATCTAATTAGCTTTGTTTTCACATAATTACTGGACGCACCGACAAACCACTCTAAAAGTAGTACGTATAATGTATATATTAAAATAAAGGTAGAGATATCTCAAGAAATCTTGAACTATTCCAAAACATTTCATTTCCGCTTTCCCCTCCACATATCGCTATAAAGTGGACGAGTGGTCTCTCTCGTCAGCAAGTCGCCGATGTGGACAATATTGCGAGTGTCTCAGCTGTTATGCGAGATACAATAAAAATATCCATGATATTTGTTATGTCCCTGTGCGGAGGGGCTGCCATCGGGAACGAAGTGCCCGGGAACGTAACGGTGGATCAGATCACCGCCGTACGACACGCGGGCCGTGGCCGCGAGGGAGCGTCAAGGACTCGCGGTGAGAGGACTGCTCGGTACTCTATGTAAATCGCTGAGGGAGTGCTTGCATTTACTATAATGAAACTAAATATTTACTGAATTGTTTCATTAGGAGGTTACGGTGAAAAATACTTTTTAGTTATTTTGATTGTACCTATTCAAATATAATTGCAATGATTTAAACCTGTCTAAACCTTCAACTGAATGAACCGTTTTCGGTAGGATCGGACTGGACTAGGAACAATGAAAAATAATTCATAATAATTATGATGTATGCCATAAACTTTTTTTAACTTCTTAGTTAAATACCCATAATCACTGGGAGCGCCCTAATTGAATGGCTTTCAAAGACCAAGCTCACGAAACGATGATTGCGTCACATTACAGAAGAGACCCATCACCGATATTGCTGTCAACAATTAAATACATTATTAAGGAACAAGTTGGCTGCAACACACCGCGTTATCGAGAAACACTTAGCGCGGCCCGGCCGGGAGGGCCGCGCTCCGCACCGCGGCCGACCTCTCGTATCTCCTCTCGTAAACCTCTCAAATAATACGACCACATTCCGGTGACACGGGTAACGTATGGGAGTAGGACCCGGCGCGGGGTCACGAGCCGTAAATTCAATAACTGACTCCGAAATAATTGGGCAACACGACAGCGCGACACATCTCTTAAATGTTAATAATTTTATAACAATATCTGGCGAGCACTTGTTGTGACGCGCGGCTCTGTGCGGCTGGGGCAATCATTTATGTAAAGATCACGGGTTGAAGCCACTCTCGATAAGCATACATTGAACTTAGTGTTGCGCCACAGCACTACATGGAACCATTTGTCACACCACACTGTGGAGATACTATGATTTCCAGAAAGTTCTTATGTGTTAGTGAGTCCAATTAATGTATATATCTATGTACATAATATAATGTATCTATACATCAATTGGACTCGATAACGGTTTTTGTCATATCTATGACATATGAAAGTTCGTATTTCTGTAATAATCATAGCGATCGAAATCAAAAAACCATTAGACACTAAATGTGTACCTTTATTTATATTATTCATTAAATAAAAGCTAGCAACATGCGTGTGGTTTTCTTTGTTTAATTATCCGTCAGATCCTGGAATATTTTCCCTCTCCAGCTGTAGGTAGAAAACGCCCATTTTTTTCTCATTTCATAAACGACCAATATGGGACTGAGGGTTGTGCCCAGAGCGTCCAGTTCCCCATCACCTGCTTACTGCGAGCCGCGGCGGAGATGGCCGACCACTTCCGAGAACTGCCTAAGTGTTTATGGTAATGCGCGATATGCGCCCGCGCATACGGACGCGACTAAACGTGCAATTTGCTTAGAATGTTCTGTACTTAGTTGGCACATTATAGCTGCATGCTAATATTGTTGAGCGCGTAAACTGGTCAGCGCAGCGCTGCGCCAGATACCGCCTTGTCAATAACAAGTGTTTTTATTGGAATAAACATATTTTCACGTCTTATAGATCCGATAGTTTTACTTAATAGCTGTCAGTCACTCAGTTCAATAGTTATATGTGAATAGCGAAGTTTGGACTTTTTACGAAAACGACAACATCTACCGGGTCCAATTGTATTTCCAAACCGTCCAGAGACCCACTCCAATATACACACAAAACATCCAAGTTGGTAAATCTGTTTAGAGGAGTTAGGTGACAAACACACGTACAGAAGAATTATATGTATAAAGACACCCATAAATATACATAGTTCGTCGTTCTGATACGAAGCAAGAAAATGGACGATTCCACTCGTAGTTAGCGGCCATTTCAGATCAGTCCGCAGCCGAACAGTATCTCAACATTACAGCATCTGAATAGATCATCGGTTGCGCTGTAAATCTGCGCAGGCGTCGGCAGCATGAGTGCACGCGGCGCGGCGTCACGCGCGCCCGCGCATACATCACCGCGCCCCAGCCCGGCCCCAGCCCGGCCCCGGCCCGCGCCGCCGCGCAGCACTCGCGTTTGATCGCATTACGCCTTTCATTACTATTGCCTATCCCTATGATATATTTTACAGAAACGACTATTTTCATCAATTTTCAGCTCTATCGAGACAGCCAGACAGTCCACTTTGCACTGATGTGTAGTGCAGTATAAGTTATGGTGTTGCATGGTGTTCACGCGTTCCTGATTTACGTGTGCGCGGGCGCAAGAAATAGCGCGCTCTCAGGCGCAACTGTTCAGATGTCCAGGGGATGGATTTACGCCGCGGAGGTGCGGATACTGTTTCGGATATCAAATAGATGGGCGCGGATAATAAATTATTTGTTTGATTCGTTTATTTATCTATGCTGTATTGATCTAAGAATACCAGTAGATCTAGATAGCTCCACGGAGTACGTCACGAAGGTAACACAGCACACTGTTGTGTGCTGAACACTGTTGTTATTTTTGTATTTTGTGTGAAGCCACATGGACAATGTTTATTACCTGGTCGACGTGTAAATGTAACACAATAGAATAGATTTTATATATTCAGGTAACACTCATTTTCACAAATGTGTAGATCGTTTCGAGCTGAGCGCCGTAAATCCAATTTGTGTAAATAAAAAGCGCGAGTTGTTCTCGGCACTAGCGCAGTAACTCGCGAATACTTGAGTATCGCGGGCACCGTGAGTGAGCCCGCGCGGCGCGTGTGCGCTGTCTTCCATCACTGCTCCGTGCTCGGCGCCAGGGCGGCGGCACAGAAGGTCCACTCCTCACATCTCTGGCATCACTACATCCATATTAATATGTTAAGGTGATCTAGATTTCAGTGCGACAGAGCGATGGAGCTATACAGGATAGTATTATCCATTTTCCACACCGAAATCTGGATCTCTTTTAGTCAGAGTACGAACCGTGGACAGAGAACATTCAATTTCTCATTTAGATAAAACGTCTACGTTATATTTACTACTAGTGGTCCGCCCTCGCTTCGCACGGGCAGGTAGTCTTTGTTTTTTAACCAACTTAAAAAAAGGTGGTTCTGTATTTGACCCGTATGTATGTGTTTATACGTCCGCGATTTTCTCAATCTTTATCGCTATCTCCGTCTAAAGCATGACTGCTTCGTATAAGGAGGTGACTGCTTCCTATACCCACTCGCTTTGGACCATCGACATTTCCTCTCGCTTGATTCGATGCAGGAACCTCCCAAAATATCCGTGTCCGGTGAGAACCTGCGTCAGGCGTAGGCTTAGGATCTTGACCTGATGCCGTGGCGCCTCACTAAGCACTCCTCAAAGAGGGGATTTATCTTCACCTTAAGTTCACAAATAGAAGCTACTGCGAGTGTGTGGGTAAAGCCGCCGCGTTTTTCTAATTAAAAATATATTTAAGAGTTTATAGTATTTCTTGATAAATTACATTTATAAGTAGTTATCGGTTTTACCTGTTCATGAAAGGCCTACATACAGTTGGGCGTAAGACAAACAATTCTCACGTAGGTCCATCCGAACACATTTAAATGTATGGCCTTATGATTTGTTTATAAGTAAAGGGAATTCTAGATTATTATTTCTGAAGTGTGGAATAGAATGAATTCAATGGAAAGCGCTATTTTTGGCGTATAATTCCACAAATCCCACTGTTAGGAATGAAAAGAGGCCCTTTCATACATAGAACGCATGAGCATTAATCACTATGCTTGAAAGCGCTTACTTTTAATAAATTCGTAACTTAATTCTTGAAGCCGTTAAGGTGAAAGATATTATGTGATATCAACAAAGAAAAAAAAGAAAAAAATGTAAATACCAACTAAAAAAAAAACTAATATATTATGTGGGAATCGAACTCGATGTAACCGATTCGCATGATCATTAATACAGCCCCTCCACTACAGTGCTCGTTGACATTACAGGTAAAATTGACATTCTAAAATACAACGTGCTTTCAATTTTAATTACTGCTTATCTTCTTTAGAAACGGGCGTGATGATTTTCATGTAATAGCGAAAATGCATAATAATAAAAATTTGAGAGGTCATCCCATTACAAACTAATTTCAATACCTTACTGCTCATTCCCCATAATATTTAGTGTGATGATTTGTGGCCTAAGGCTTGATCCGATTCATAATAAACATTTTTGGTGAATTTCAAGTAAAACTTTTCAGACGTTTTGGCGTAAAGCTCAAAACTTAAATGTTTTTTATTTCAAATAGGTCTTTGCAGGCACTTATGAAACGTCAAGCTAGTTGCACGGTTCCAAGAGTGGGTCTTATGGAGAAGAACCGGCAAGAAACTCCATAGACACTCTTTAAGCTATTTAAACAGGCCATGGCTCTTCTGATCTGGTGTGGTGTGCTGTGTGGTGCGCCTGCGCAGTGTATCGGTGTCGGTACACGCGCAGCGCTTGTTGCTCGACACTCGCGGCTTGTAGCGCGTCACTTGTAACTTGTAGCGTGGTGCCGGCGTCGGATTGAGACCTTACGCCCTGATGGCCGCTGAGAGAGTCTCGACTAACACAATCTTAGGTGTAATTTCTTTTTATTCTATAGTACTTAACGGTCCACAGTAATGGAACTTTCAGGGACCATAACCGCAATATTAAAGTCTAAAAAGTCACATTACCCTCATCGGTTTTCCGATCATTTACTTAAACACCGTCCGGCGGTATGTTACAGGCCCCTGGACCGCAGCCACCGCAACACACTACATCTCCCCGTGTTCGGCCGTGCCCCGCAGGCCGGGCGACCACCTCCCGCCACAGCGCCTGAGCACTCGGCGCTCACTAGGGCCGGCTCCGAGCGGCGGCCGCTTGTGGTCGCACCTCACCACCTAATGCGTCTGCGCATACCATTTAGAGATCCTTGGACTCTTTCAGTATCTCAAAAACAAAATTAAATTTTGGTTGTGACTTTAAAAAAGACAACAGTAAAATGCTGTAGTTCCAAGATTTTGGTGATTAGTTTGGTCTGAAAGACAAAAGCAGTGACATGCATCCGACTCTGAGTAAAAACATGACGTTGTTTTATGCGTATAATTACCCTGTTTTCTGTAAACAGGTGCTCGTAAGATGGACGGACGTCTCATTTAATTTTTTGCCGCGTACGGTTGAGGCCGCGCGGGAATCACTTGTGTGGTGCTGTCTCCTGCGGCTGTGCGGCTGCGGCCCACCGGCGACGAGGACATGCGCTGCCGCCACACATCGCGGTCACATTACTGTGGCAGTTTTGACAGGATTTCGTAAAAACTTTTACGGTATGTACCTACAGTCTCTCAACTTGAAATTATATTTTCTTGCCATAAGGTGAATGATGATGCGACTTTCTGGTGACTCCAGCGATTCATTCTGAAAAAGGAAAAATTAATAGATTAATTGCATGATTTATACTTAACTTCCCACTGCAAATATCAGATTCTCTAGCCGGTACTAAGGCAGGCACACTGTACTCCAAGCTGTTTGACTCGCGTCCTGCGGGAACTGCTTGATTCACTCGGATATATTCGTCTCCTGGGTCTCATCTAAATCTGTTCAGCCATTTCATCGTCTCTTTTCTTATATCTTAGTAAAAATAATACAGAACCCGCCCGATTTCGTATATATACTCAGTGTACTCGCGCTACGCTATAAAGTATTGTTTAGCGGTCACGTCAACATGGCGTCCGCACAGATTTGCTTTTTATCGCCAATTGATCGCTCGGACGAACTTATTGTACCTGTAGTATGTCAGTGTTCCGAGTTTCTTGTTAATTCAGGTGGTTACTTTAATGACGGGAATTTGCAATTTATATGTTTAACTAGTTTTAATATATATGAGAGCTCGACGCCGACAATATTTGCGAGCACGCGCAGGACACAGGTCTGCGCTGCTGTGCCAACGCAAGTACTAAGCACTCGTGCTTGTCGCAGATAATGGGAGAACAATGTAATAGGTTCACAGCGCGCCATCAGACATGACATTAAGTACGTTGCCTGTTCACTCGAGCTGTCAACTTTTATAAAGCTCCTGTAATACTGGTGGTATTACAGTCTTGATCGAGAGCGAGCTCCACGACGCCATTTTGTTTCAATAAACTGAACCTTACATTATTGGCCCAAATAAGCAGTCCATTTGTTAGCAGCGCGCCCGTCTGACAATGAAACATGGTCTGATTCTAATGCCCGCGCTCTGCCTGATGGCTGCGGGAGTCGCTCGTCAACGGTAAGCAGCGCGAAGTATTTATACCTTCCGGGGCTGCCAACGTTGCGCGGGCGCACGGTGCTGTGGCAGCGGCGCAGGCGCAGGCGGCTGTCGGCTGCACGTGAATAATGCCGCGGTTAATTTAACATTTGTGTTTCATACTGACAGCGACAGCCGGCCGGTGCGGGCACATGTTGCGCCAGCGCTGCTCCCGAGTGCTTGGCTGAAATGAGTGAGCTTGAACAGCCACTAGGCCACTAGTTGTGGGTTATAGTTACCCAAACTGAAGCTAAGGATGTGTTGGTAAATTCATCACATTTTCCATAAAAATTTCAATACTGCGCATTGTCGGTTTTAATGACCCTATAACTTTATCCACTAAAAGGCACGAGTTGGCAAATATTTGATGTTATATGAACCTCACAATCAATGCTGAACAATAATCATAGCAATCGGAGGCTGGGCATGAATGTCACGTAGAAATTGGCGAACAATAGGATCCGGCTTCTGATGACTAGTTCTCTATGGTAATGGGCGAGTGCGTGCGTATCTCCCGGCGCACCACAGAGCAGGTAAGTCAGCGCGCCAGTGCGGCGAGCTCGGTACTGCGCTAATGTATTCCGGCGATGCGGAGCGCTCGTTATGTAACTGTAGCGCGGCACTGGCCACACTGTGGCGGGCGACAGCGGAGCGGCGAGCAGGACCTGGACATTGGTAAAAGACCTTTACAGAACTGCTGAGTTGTACAAGTTATTATTTCCAAAATGCACGCCTTTTTATTGAAGTTCATGCAGATCAATATTTTGCAGTAGTGTACTTACGTGTACATACAAAGCCGATCTACTGTTGAAATAATAATGTTAAAGATACGATACCCTGTATATAACCTGTGTACATAACCTGGTAAGTAATGCACAGCATTTATTGTTTGTATGTTTACTCAGTGACTGTATCCTTGAGTAACGGATGCATTCAAGTATTCCAGTCTCTCCTGATTGCTGCCGCTAATGCCCGCTCCGCTCGTGTGAGTGCGCCCCTACGACCGCGCACATTACCATGCACCTTGTTATTCACGCTCGCAGTGCCACACTTGTCACCGGCAGGCACGCAGTCACTGCTAGCGATTAAAGCTGCTGCTACCTGTTGGCGATGAATGTTCAGACCTAAGCAGTAGGAAGATGGTAACTTAACGAACCGTAACTATAACTAACTGTAACTTAACGTACCTATAACATACTTGATCTGTTCGAGATTAGGTGCGAGACTACTGGAATAGATTAATCAAATGGCTATCCAGCCAAGGTCTGGTCTAAAAGGTAGTAGATATTAGCCAACTCGCTTGCAACTAATTAAAATATTTTCCCACAAATTCGTCCGTTACTAAGAAGTGGGTACCTACAGTGTGTGAGTGACACTTGCCAGTCGCGTGTCGTCAGTGCGCAGGAATTCGGAACCAAATTCGTCAGTAATTAAAGCGAGGAGTCGTGTTGTGTGAGACGTTGACGAGCTTGTGGGACTCGGCGGCCGATCAATTAGTGCTAAATGTAATGATATTGCGACAGACGCACTGGTGTGACTGTGCTGCTAATTGTTGGCGATGACGAGACCCTTAGCCGCGATAGGGTTACGTACATATTGACTTGATAGCCACCTCGCAGTACAAGACACATAGGTTAGTACTGTGGTTAGTATTACTAGCTATATCTTATACAATAGGCGAGAGAAAGCATGTGATAGTTTATGCCTATGTATAGGGATAGATATATATGTATAACATTAGTAAATTAAGAAATAATAAACCTATAAATAATTACAGTGAATAACAGTCTTAATGTTACTTTTAAATTAAACGGACAGCCAACGTTCGAGCGGTGACAAACAAGTATGACTCATCACTTAGTTGTTTGTTACCGCCTATAAAAGCCCCTGCGCCGACCGATCTAGGTCATTCTTGTTTGAGACGTCGGACGGAGCGGAGCTCTCTGTGAGGCTTAATTCTGTATTCTGTGTATAAGTGTGATAATTCGAAGCTAAAAGATAAGTATAAATACTTTGTTAAATAAATATTGATATGTTTATTAGAAAATGTTTTATTTATTTGCTATTGCTATTTTTATCCTAAATAAATTAATGTGCAATAATTATTACATAGTGTTGTTATTATTATTCAACAAATTCTAAAAAAAACAAATATAGAGGTATGAAATAATATAATAATGAAATAAATTATATATAATAACTTGCTTGTTGGTTGCTATATCTTTATTATCTATCATCAGAAGTGGGATTCGAACATCCTAGCTTGTTGATTATTATTTATTTTTTTTTAATTTTCAGATGGATTTACCAGTCTTACAAGAACTGCTGAAGGCCATCAAAGACGCAGTTTCCGGTTCCCGCCATAACGACAATGAGGTCGCTCTGCCAGTATTTGATCCAGCTAAAAGTGACCTTGGTGCAGAATCGTGGTGCAACAATATTGAAACCCTCGCCAAGGAGTTTGGATGGAGTAACGTCGCAACTGTCGCCAAAGCCGGTAAGGCCCTTAAGGGATCCGCTTTACTATGGTTCGAAACATGGGACCCGGCTGAGGGTCGATCATGGGACAATTTACGTTTAGAGCTGGTAGCTTTATACCCTGAGAAAAAAAATCTAGCAGAAAAACTTCAAAAAGCAGTATTATACACGTCGGAAACTGCAGAATCCTATTGCGAGTACGCAAGGGAAAAAATTAGATTACTGAAGAATACCAAAATTGCATTCACGGAATTACAATTAATTGAATTAGTTTGTGGTAGTATATGCGATGTTAATGTGAAAATGGCTTCGTTTAACAGCAATGTTAAAACCACCTCAGAATTAATTGCCCTATTTACTTCTTACGCGAAAACAAAAAAAAGGCCAATAGATAGTAAGGACCCTTCTAACTTGCATCCCTCTAAGCGTTTTAAGACTGATTCTAAACCCTATGAGATAAAATGCTATAACTGTGGGAAAACTGGTCACACCAAACAACAATGCTACAATAGAAAAAGTACCCAAAATAATGAACCTAATTCAGAACAAGGATCAAGTATTGAAACAAGAAAATTTTGTAATTATTGCAAAAAACCCGGACATTTAGATTCCTACTGTAGATATAAACCCAAAGCTGACGTTTCTAAAACTGATAACCAAGTTAATTTTTTAGACAAAGCGAATTAGTTTTAACACCAGTATACATAAATGATGTCCTAATTAAGTCACTTATTGATACCGGATCTAGCTGTAGTATAATCAAACAATCTATAGCAGAACGTCTTGGCGTCCACTTTCACCCATGTTATTTATCTCTTTGCGGAATAGGTAAAGGTACCTTAAAAGTATTTGCCAAAATTACAGCTACTGTCAAAATAGATGAATTATTTATAGAACTAGATATTTTTGTCGTTACGGATGCTGACTTTGAATACGATCTGTTGATTGGTAGAAACGCTATTCAACATCCCGACATTGCATTAGTGACAGACTATTTAGGTTCTCGATTAGTGCGAAAAAGTGTTACAAAATTTAGCTTTAACGTTAATTTAATACAAAATGATAACCTTAATTTTAGTATGGAACTCTCAAGTGCGATAAACCATCTAGATCATAAGCTGCAGGGTGAGATAAAAGCTATTTTTGAAAAATACCCCTCCGTTTTGGACAATATTGGTCATGTAAAGACTGGTGAACTTGAAATAAAATTAAAAAAAGATGAGGTAGTCTATTATAGGCCATATCGATTAGCCCCGATAGAAAGACAGAAGGTTAAAGAAATAGTGGAAGATCTACTGAATAAAAAAATAATCAAAGAAAGTAATTCATCTTTTGCTAGTCCCATGATTTTAGTTAAAAAGAAAGATGGAAGCGATAGAATGTGCATTGATTATAGAGCGTTAAATAAATTAATTGAAAAAGATCGATATCCTCTCCCACTCATTGAAGATCAAATAGATAAATTAGGAAATTCAATGTATTATATATCTATTGATATGAAAAATGGCTTTTATCAAATCCCTATTTCCAGCAACTCGACAAAATACACAGCCTTCGTAACACCAGACGGACATTACGAATTTGTGAAAATGCCTTTTGGAATTTGTAATGGCCCGTCGGTGTTTCAGAGAGCTATCACTAAGGCAGTAGGCCATTTACCATTTATATTAGTTTATATCGATGACATTTTGATCGCATTTAATACAATTGAAGATGGTTTATCTTATTTGGAGCAAACAATTTCGGCACTTAGTTCTTGTGGCTTTACAGTTAATCTTAAGAAATGCAAATTCTTCGTAGATAGCATCGAGTATTTAGGTAGACAAATATCTCGGGAAGGTGTTAGACCAGGTGAATCTAAAATCAATGCTTTAGCAAATTCACCAACGCCCTCTAATGTTAAACAAGTTCGACAATTTATGGGTCTATGTAGTTATTTTAGAAAATTTATTCCCGATTTTGCTTCCAAGACAGCTTGTATAACAAAGTTGACTAAAAACAATGAAAAATGGGAATGGGGCATTGAACAAGATAGAGCACGAAAGTATGTTATTGATCATCTTACCTCGAAACCTCTTTTGACAATATTTGACCCTAAACGTCCAACAGAATTACACACCGATGCTAGTGCTATAGGTTACGGAGCAATATTATTACAAAAGGTAGGAAACATAAATAAAGTCGTTGCTTATTATAGTAAACGGACAAGTCCAGCAGAATCCAAATACTGTTCTTATGACCTAGAAACACTTGCCATTTTTAATGCATTAAAACACTTTCGAGTATATCTTCTTGGCATTAAATTTACAATAATCACTGATTGCAATGCAATAAAATCAACCATGACAAAGAAAGATTTGTCACCTAGGGTAGCACGTTGGTGGACCTTTATGCAGGATTTTCAGTTTGATATCCAATATAAAAAAGGCAAATTTATCAGTCATGTTGATTTTCTAAGTCGCAATCCTGTTTCCGCTCCTTTGGAACGGCAGAATTGTCTTGAAGTTAATTTTATTGAAGCCGATAATATAAGTCCCGAGTCTTGGTTGAAAATCGCGCAAACAAATGATCCCGAAACCCAGACCCTAATGTCGCAATTGCAAGCCGGTAACTTAGACACTAACCAATATGTAATTAAAAATAATCTATTGCATTATAAAACTAGTCCTGATGCTGAGCCGAGGTTATTTGTGCCGAAGGGATGTAGGTTAAAAATCTTAAAACTATTTCATGATGAAAACTGCCATGTGGGGTTCGATAAGGTTTTACATAAGATCCGACAATATTTTTGGTTCCCAGGGTTAATAGCTTTTATCAAAAAATATATTAATCATTGTCTTATTTGCGTTAAGAAAAAGGGATTCTCCGGTCCTAAACAAGGGTTATTACATCCGATTGATAAAACTGCGGTACCCTTCCATACCATACATTTAGATTGCACAGGGCCCTTTCCAACAACCACGGAAGGCTTTAAACACATTTTATTATTAGTTGATGGTTTCACTAAATTCTGTCTATTAAAACCCCTTAAAACACTAAGTACGGGGGAGTTAATACCAATTATCCGAGAAACTGTTACACTATTTGGTACACCATCGTTGGTAATAACTGATCGTGGTACAAATTTTAGCTCCAATCAAATACAAGCCCTTTTTAGAGAACTAAATATCGAACACCACATGATAGCTACTGGTACGCCCAGAGGCAACGGTCAGGTGGAGCGTTATGTGGCTACTGTAGTCAATATGTTAAATACTATGTGCGAGGAGCCGTCAGATTGGCCGAACGTGTTACTAAAAGTACAGCAATCAATTAACACGACAGTACAAAAGTCGACTGGGTTCACTCCCTTACGTTTACTAATCGGGGTAGAAGCAAATATACCTATAGTCCAATCTCACCTAAACGAAATTATTAATGACGAGGATTTGCACCCCGATATTGACGTCCGAGCTGATCGTGAAATTGCCAAACAGAGGCTACAAAAAATAGCGGAAACATTTAAGCAACGATTTGATCAGGTTAGGCGGAATAATAAACAATATAATATAGGTGATTTGGTCTATGTTAGTCAAGATCATAGGCGTAATGATAAGTTAAAATCCAGATTTAAGGGTCCTTACGAAATCCAGTCTATCCTACCAAATGACCGATATGTCCTGAAGGGCAACGGTAATGTTAGACGTATTGTTGTCGCTAAGGAAAAATTGCGGTTTTGGCCAGGAGAGTTGGTTGATGAAAACAATGCTGTCGAACATGCCATTTAAAGATATAATAATGTAGACTTAATTATTCAATGATTATATTATGATTATAAAAACTTTATAATGTCATTTATAAACCTTGTGATGTTCTGTACTGACTATTTTAGTTTAAATTAAGGTTTTTTTTTACAACCTATGTTCTTACCTACATAAAATGTTAATAAAAATGATACAAAGATAAATACTGTTACTTTCTCTTCAGACTTCTAATAGACTGCTAGAGTATATCAATGCTAGAACCAATATGTCACATTGTGAATGAGTTTTATCAGAGTACCGCTGGTCGGCCTACTATTTGGTGTCAATTATCTCACAGGCAGCGGGTGAATGTAATTGACATGACTATGTAGT
This sequence comes from Pyrrhia umbra, assembly GCA_963891755.1. NCBI lineage: Eukaryota > Metazoa > Arthropoda > Insecta > Lepidoptera > Noctuidae > Pyrrhia > Pyrrhia umbra. The sequence continues at coordinate 12,753,532 of OY982936.1, forward strand.
TGGCATTACTCGATAATTTTATCAGTCCAATAACCGCTGGTCGGCCTACTATTTGGTGTCGATTATCTCACCAGCAGCGGGTGAATGTGATCGACATGTCTATGTAGTTGGCAAGCATACTCTATTACCTATTTGAACCGTGTGTATGCTAATGGTTGACTTGACCTGACTTGACCTGACTTGGCCTGACTTGACCTGACTTCAAAACTTATGATATATGAAAAAAAAAAGGAGAACGAAAATGGTCTTATGAAGTGTTTTGATTACTTTATTGTAATTTTGTGTCATGTATATGTTTATTAATCAATAGCATGTGCCTAGACGACATAGTAACACAATACTTCGAGGACGAAGTACTGTCAGTATGGCCGTGATAGTTTATGCCTATGTATAGGGATAGATATATATGTATAACATTAGTAAATTAAGAAATAATAAACCTATAAATAATTACAGTGAATAACAGTCTTAATGTTACTTTTAAATTAAACGGACAGCCAACGTTCGAGCGGTGACAAACAAGTATGACTCATCACTTAGTTGTTTGTTACCGCCTATAAAAGCCCCTGCGCCGACCGATCTAGGTCATTCTTGTTTGAGACGTCGGACGGAGCGGAGCTCTCTGTGAGGCTTAATTCTGTATTCTGTGTATAAGTGTGATAATTCGAAGCTAAAAGATAAGTATAAATACTTTGTTAAATAAATATTGATATGTTTATTAGAAAATGTTTTATTTATTTGCTATTGCTATTTTTATCCTAAATAAATTAATGTGCAATAATTATTACATAGTGTTGTTATTATTATTCAACAAATTCTAAAAAAAACAAATATAGAGGTATGAAATAATATAATAATGAAATAAATTATATATAATAACTTGCTTGTTGGTTGCTATATCTTTATTATCTATCACATGCGTAAACTGCTGTGGAACTGACGCTCTTAGATTAATAATTTGTAAGAACTGATCGAAATATTAAAAGTTGGGCCTGCTTGCTGCTTCACATGTGAGCGCAGACTTCACACGGCATACACTTACTGATAAACAGATGCAAGACAGGCGCAGCCGGGGCGCGGGCGCAGCCGGGGCGCGAGGTAGAGCGCCCGCGGTTCCCACAGCGCCGGTATGTGCTGGTGAAGTGTAACAATCGCAGCAGAGCTGTAACTGTATCGACCACTAATTATCACTTATTATACATGCGCTCTTGAGCCTGCGCCTGCGCTGGGAACGCGGCCGCTGTGTGCTCGCGCTCTACTGAGAGAAAACAAATATTTCGTCATAAAACCTACTCATAATTAGGCTGTTAACTGACATTAACTGTAGCTAGAGAGCGGGGTGTTGTGTGACGTGCACGATACTAGTCCCTGCACAGTCAGCGAGTAGGTACCTACTACACAAGCACAAGCTTATGCATCTCGGCGATGATAACATTGCCTGACTCACTTCAGCAAATCATTATATAGCCACCGTCGCAACGAGCAAAGCAATACACCTACATTGAATAAGATCGCTCAACATGTTGAGCAATTATTGTGACCGACTGTTATATTATGTATGACAGATAAAATGTTATTGTCAATGTATAATAGGTACTGCATGAGTGTAAAGAACCCTCCGCAACTAGACACTCATCAGGACTAAGTCCGCCGGACGCGTCCTGCTCACATCAAATTAAAATAAAATTAATCCCACGTTATGCCACGACATTAGGATCATTTGTGTGATGACGTCACCGGCCGGCTCTCGCTTGACGCAGTAATTCGGAGCTGTCGAATACTTATTGATACAGTAATCGGATTATTCGATGAATTACCCGCGGGTTCTCACGCGGGGTGCGCGCGCGCAAGTCATGCGCCGTAACGATGCGCGCGACCACGCAGTAAACACTTTCAAAACAACGTTAAGAAGATCTACATGAGGATATACGTTTTTGTTGTAGGTGAGTACTTACACACGGAGCCTGCACTATTGTTGTCTCATCCCTGACGCACGAGTCAGGAAACCAAGCCCCCTTATTGAATTCGACACACGTATTCGAAAAATACTATTATAATTTTTCGTACCTATGAGCTACGACACGTAATTGTGAACCTATTGAACCATTGATTGTAATTATTATAAAATCTGGTGGAGCGGAGTGCACCTTCTGTGCTCGGCGGGTGCGCGCGCGCAGGTAGTCACCTCGTCAGTTGATTCACACATTATTATTTTAATTTATAACTAAGTATCTCGTGACCGCGGCCGCGCTCGCGGTATTCGGGTACAAAACGAACAAGTCCTAGGTCCAGCCCCGCGGTCAAATCCTTTTTAATCTTACGTTCAGATCAGGAATCCGTATTAATTAGGAACTTGAAATATAGTAGAATGTGTCGCGACAGACAACATTCATATATATCTGCTAAAGAATTAAGTTACACGCCGAGTGTGTGGGACCTGACTCGCTGGGTAGTTTTGGGTTTTGCTTCTATTGCATAAATTAATGTTTCAAATACTTATTTATGTTAACTTCTAATTGAATACCTCATTAGTGCCTTCGTTCATCCTATCTACCTAATTGTGTGTATTTTTCATAACTAATCCTCGAAGAGGTAATTTAGATTTAAATGGTAAAAAAGAAGTGTTATATACAAAGAAAAATATGTCTTCTGAGTAACGACAGGTGTTGCCGTATTTATCGGTTAGCACGCACGTATTACTTTTAAACAAGTAGTTATTACGATCTTGATAAGCGCAATGTTATAAACTACAGCAATATCAATACTGAGCTAACGAATGCATGAATTCCTCGAGTGGTATCAGTTCGGGAGGCGCTGGCACTCCCGCACAGTGAGCACATACACAGCTACCGCCGCGCCGCCGCGCCGCGCCGCACGTCACACGATACCGTGTCGTCATCAGCTCGCCGTCACATCTGACACCCAATTACCGCGCCCTGCACACGTATTTACACATAAATTACACACGGACGACAAACACCCACTTTATATTTACATACATGCATATTACAGGTGACCGGTGAATGATAAAGGCACACTATGCTGAACACTCGCAGTCCCCAGGCAATAGTGATTCAGCAATACCTGTGGTAATACCAAGGACGACGCACGTCTCGTCTGTAAGGTGACAGGTGAGCATAAGGTCCGGGGCTCGAGTCCCGGCTCGCGCTAAGTCTGGCTTTGCGGCTGGTTAGTATGCGCCCAATTTAGCCGCACCTTCAGGTATAAGAGGCGTGATGTCGTATTATGTTTTGTTCATCAGCAATAATGGCAAGACACGACATTCCTGAATAAATAATCAACACATTACTGTTCTTAATCGCTAATAATTTAATAATTATTTCTAAAATATTCATGATTATACACTAATACCACCGCGCAGTCACCGACGTGTTTGTAAATAATTTCACGGATCACATAATACTCGCGCAGTTAATAGAATGCCAACAAATGTTATTAAACAAACTCTCTACAAACACAATATAGCGACAGATTTACAACGTATACATTATCATAATTAGGCGCAGGTAGAGCTGTAGAGCTGCTCTGAATCGCATTAACATTCATAAGTCCATAAATACAGTTTAATGTGGTGACACGTGGTAGAGCTCCATGTTTATCGACTCTACGGTATTTATAACTTTAGATTTGCATCTTTTACTTAAACAACGCTTTATTTAGATTTTTCTAAACACACGCTATGACATACGTGGTGATGACATTCCCCATGATATTAGTTTGTATTTTATTTGTGTTGCTTCCAATTTGTAGCGGCGAGGTTGTAGTAGTTTCATAAACCTGTATTAGCATACGTCATGAGCACAGCAACGGTAGGAAGCAATTAATCTAACAGTATTTACATGAACTTTGCTTTTGTTCAGTGCCCGCACTGCGCCCGCACTGCGCCCGCACTGCGCCCGCACTGTGAACACACTGTACACAATATAGCAGTTGTCAGCCACACGTCCGCAGGGTGGCTGACAACTGCTATATTGTCTCTGTTAGCAGTACTGATGAGTACTTACCATGTTTGAAGGTCAGTTTAACACAACTTCAAACAAATCACCAAAAAGTTTCGTCATCTGAACCCACGAACAGAAGTTCAGTTAGCTCGACCGGACGGCAGTATATAATTGAAACTGATAGATACACAGCAACCACGGCACTGGCGACATAACTCACTCCGCTCAATTTCCTCCCGTATCGTGTGTAAGCCTCTCCACGGACTCCAAAATGTAAGTAATATATTGGAGTGAGTGTACCCCGCGGCTAGCTCACACATCGCCCGCTAATTGAAATAGTTGTCCGGTCGCGCCACAGTTGCGCGACGGATACGCCACAGTTGTCGTCCAGTAGCTACGTCTATCGATGATGCCATTAGGTAGGTAATCATCAATTGATTGCGCGGTACAGCTGGCGCACGCCCACTCCCCACACCTCACACTTATTGGATGCTTCAGGGCTGGACGGTGAACTAACTGGTTGAGATTTAATATTCTGAACAGTGACAGTACCCTCGCTACCTCCTCACTCATGAGTGTAATATTTCAATGAGAAATAAATGAACTAACTTATTTTTGTTCACATATGCTTGTGTATGTTTGAGACTAGTATGGTTATAAAAAAAGACCCCAAAGCAGCCCGGAGTCGGGAAGTTGGTGGTGCTATACCCCTGTGCCTAGGAGGGCACGTCACGCCGTCGTCCCGACTGTCTTGATAGCAGTTGTTGTTACAATTCCATGTTAGATGCCGTCAAGTAAATTTGAGAAAACTCTAACCCAACCTAACAAGCACCAGGGCTTGTTAGGTTGGTAAAGCCCACATGATAAGAAGAAGTCCTGAACTAACTCACGAGCTAAGCTATCTCGGCGTATTTGAGCTTTAATTAAAATCAGAAAACCCCATGACGTAACCGCAGTAGGTGTTAGCCAAAGATGAATTTCTGTGCGGGGTTTTTGATTTACTTCGTATTTGGGAACTTTGACAGATAGTCCTGTTACAATTGGAAATCGCCAATACACAGTCAACAGAATAATGGGTGTCTGGGAGGGTGGGGATGTTGATATATGCCTAGGTGACTGGTCCCACCTGCGATTAGGTGCACTCAAAGGTGGCTGAACTAACTGTTACCGCCATCACCTAGTATTGTTCACTGGGCGACTTGATAACTCACTTGGGTTCGACCGTACGCAGGTGAAGTCACACAGTATATGTTTAAGATTAATTCGTGTATTAACACCCACCGATGTAATGAGACGTCAGCCCGAGGAATGCTCACGCTCGCTGTGACAAATGCCCTCCGGGAAAAACATTTACAAAATCGGATATTTGTGGTAATTCATATTAGATTAATAAATCGACTTTATTTTTTATTGTAAAATATCATTAATTATTCAATTCCACAGATGATGTGCCGAGATAGTGTAGGAACAAGGCCGTGTGATATCGCTTAGTTAATCGGAATGATTTCCAAATATATTGAGCTCGTTATCAGGCGCAGACGATCTCAATCTGATAAAAAAATATTTAAGGCCTCATTATAATGCTTCATTATAATAACTATATGGCTCTGTGTCCTAGAGGACGCGCGTCAATTTCAAATATATTGGTAATATAATTAGCTTTTACCTTGGAACTTATCACTTCGTTCCTGCCACTCGTTTGTATTAGCGAATACAGTTCCGTACCCAACACGTTTGGCAATTGATTTGATTGTGATGATTGATGATTCGCAAATCGATGACCGTGTAACACAGGCGAACAGCGTTCGTATCAATAACGATGGGTCTGACGTCATGATTTTTATCATAATTAATACCCTCCACCACTGGTACCCGCACTGATATTTCCTTTTTAGTGGAAGGGTAAGACCCCTTCACCAACTACTGTACAGTAAACCATAGTCTGGAAAATTCAAAAGAGCACAACCAACTCCACACTCGTCATGCTCCCCCATTTGTCACACCAGCTTGTGTCGCAGCGTCGACTCCTGAGCGGCACAGCCAGGAGACCAGCAGCTCGGCAGTCGGGGCCCGGCCCACCTTTGATTACACACAACAAACATGTGAGTATCGAGCGATGGCTGCGCCTGCGCATCGCCCGGTGCTCGGCAATTATGTTATTAGGCGCATGCGCGGCGCTGGCCGGCGCCGGCGCGCCCGCCGGTAGCGTGACCGCGCCTCTAGGGACGAGACACCACTGCAGTAGTGTAGTCAACTACTTATAAGTTGGGTTGCAAGTTGGATTGCAAGGTAGATAACTAATATGATACACGTCCATGCAGAGCACCAGAGCAGCCGAGATGAACAGCTCGCTGATTACACAGATTGTTACACATAACAGGAGATGCCTTGAGCAATAATATAGACTTACAGGTCAAGACAAAAATGAAAATATTAGGAAATGTTTGAGGTCGCATATTGATGTCGATAGAGATAGCCATCTTATCTTTGTAATCTAAGATGTGCGCCGATTGCTACATGCTGGCCTTTACTGTTAGCGACGCAAATACGAGATGGTTGTGATCTGTGAGAGCATATCGCAGAATACGTAATATGAACATAAACATGTTGCGACACTCGTCAGATGTCGGGCGAGCGTGTCGCGCGACGTGCGCAGCCCGTACTGTACGCTAATACATCTCTCGGCTAAGCCTAAGTGACAGGAGCGGGCCGAGCGGGACTTTCTAACGTGACCTTTTAACTAATTCCTACTAATACAGTTATAACTCGTACCGAGACAGCCTCGAATGACATGCGATTGTTTATGATGCTTTCAATCTGAGGAATGTTAAAGCTTTTCCATCTAATTGATGTTCGGCACAGAACATTACTGCAAACAATGTTCAATAAACTATACGCAACACAGCTTGTAATTTGTATAATTTCATTTTAGAAGATTTAATTAAATTGGGTAGCGTGTGCTACGAGACGCTCAATCCACGCTGAAGTGCGCGCCATGGAACACTAGTATTGTTCTGTGGAATGTCCGTCACAGACATAAATCTCGCGCCCAACGAGGCCGGCCGCGGGACAAAGCGCCTATCAATTAAGACAATGCGTCTGCGCACCAGTAGGTACTAGCGCGTATTCAACGAACAGACGCAGATACATTTAGTTTATTTAGTAAAGCCGTATTCAGAAATGTCTTAAATATTTAAAGTTTTTTTGTTAATATGCTAAATTAAACTATAACTGAATGCATTTCATATGAATGCATTCAATTCTATGTTCTGTCTCGGACTATCTATCTTCCTATAAATATTTCCCCGTCTACTGGTTTACATATCTGCTGCGAGCGATGATAACGACACGGTATGTATCGCTGACTACTGTAAAGAAGCACCAACTTTTGGCCAAATTAAGAAATCTCCACAAATCTGTTGATATAAAACTAATATTGGGTGCTAGCACCACGTGAGCACATCACTAGCGGGAACATCGCTCCCGCGCAATTACCCACCAATTAATAGCCGCTTTCACTTTTATAATATTATCTGTGTTATTACCTCCGCGGGCGCGGCCGCCGCACTATTATACTTTTACAGACTGACGTACACTCTGTTGCTGATGGAATGTAGCATTCGTTAATAGTTTACTTACTGCACAGGACTGAACTAGCTGTAATGTGATTTCTGTTATTATGGTATGCACTACGTGTAATGGCCCATACTTACCGTAACCAGGTATTAATACCATACCAGATATTCAATGGTCTTCGTTGATTAAAATTAAATTCCGTTTATGTAAATAGCAAATGCGTATTGTTATGAATTTATAGTGGGTCTGAAATATTGTCGCTGCCTCATTACTGCATCATCGTTAAAGATTCGCAATCGTAATTAGGCTTGCTATAATACTGGGTGCTGTTCCACTTACGATCCATCGAGCAGCGACGATAGCTAGATGACGGCCTATAGCGAGTTCACTGATGCCAGCTCGAAAGACATAAGCAAAGCCACCCACCTCGACTGTTTTGTTTCATTTACTTTTTTACCGCTAATGGTCGCGGTATTATAGTAAAAACAGAATACCAGTTTACGATAAAGCAGGCTGGCAGGAAGCTCTCTGATTTTTCATGCAATATGGAGTCGTGCGTTTGAGCGCGTTAACAACAGTTCACGTGTAGCTAGAGACAGGTCCGGCCACGGCGGCACTACGGCCACATCGGGACATTCGTCAAGGTGCGAACATTTAACAACTACACGCAGAAGGCTTGCTAAGGTTTGTTATACACAGTGACACTTATTATACAGAACGATTTCTAGTATTATGAGTTTTAATTAACGATAGAGTTCCTGTCTTATTAAACCGACTGATATTAATGTTCAAATCTTACACCAATTGTCAGTCATGGCTATGGAGGACAGCGTGAGTGTGAGAGCAAGTGGTCTCCTCCCCCTCGCTGGCGTACGCGCGATTTCAGCAGATACGTCCTTGCGTGGGTAGTACGCAGTGGACTTGCTGACGGTCCCTCGCGGAGGCAATAACGGCAGCCTGACGGTTGCTATTAACGCCTCAATTAACCGACGTCGCGGACGAGAGTTATGCGTTCCCTGCTGATTTATGATTATTTATTCGTGCATGCAAATGTTCTGCCTCAACTGTATCTACATCGATTAAATTATGCAGTCAGATTGTTAGTGCCACAGTTATTCGCCGACTGATTTTTGCAACATTAATGAAGTCGGTCGGGTTGAGGTATGTCTGGGAATATAAAAAGCGTCCGCCGCCGGGGGATATTTGAATATCCTTTTAGATGTTTTTGAAGATAGCGGAGACTGGCTTCCTGGTGTGTAGTGATACGGCTCGTTAGTGGCCTACAGAGCGGTCGGCGGGTATATTCGTACACATGTTAGAGTTTCACTACCTAGGTAAGTAATTTCAGAGTTTCTCTACTTAAGTTTACTGGTAGAACTAAATAAGTACACTCGTAAGCACCTTCAGTATCTATATAAGAATATAACTATTGTGAGAAGAGGCCTGTGCCCAGCAGTGGAACAATATATAGGCTGGTGATGATGTGGAAGATATACAATTGTGCTTTATTTGTTTCACTAGTTTTTATTCACCAACTAGATAATATTATAGATGCTCGGATGATCCAAGCATTACATTATTAACTGAGTCAGTTGAGCTGCGTGTGTCTGTCCCGATATAAATATTGAATACTGGTGTGTTTGTATGTGTGTATAGTCAGATCCAATAGCATAGTATGTTGATCGGCACAGATTGCATTTCCTCTTCGTGATTAAACGTTCGTACAATAAATAGTCCGCTGCGTTAGTTGTGCGCGGGCGCACGATCGCGGTACTTTATTGCTAATAGCTAATAGAGCGCTTCAATTAATACGTCTGTCGGGGCTTTCCTACCGGGCCGGCCGGCCGCGCTGGCGTGATATACGACATGTAAACATCACGCTCGTATTATGAAGTGTGGAATCGGTTTTCTTAATTGGGTTAGTAATTAGAATGTTCGTCTGTACGGTCAGTACCACTTTGCGACATTCACGCGGAATCAATGTTTACACATTGCACGATCTCCTCTCGATAATAAATAGGTACCTGTGGCAGTGACGTCACTCATCAACACCCGAGTACAGTGCGAACATCAGTTTTACTTTGCGTTTATTGATGTTCAGCTGGTAGGCGATGCAGTGAAGACTAATGTACCCGTATGTAGTGAGGCTGGTGGCCGTCGACGGTCTGGTTGTATGCTTCAGTCGTTCGGACGTATTGTGGTTCTCGAGAAGTTCACACCTCACATGTGCAGCGGAGGTAACGCAGCTTTGCAATGGAAAGCCTCACTCGTACATTTTAGAGTTTGAAGTAAACATAACATACGAGTATCGCCAGTAGTGCAGCTATCCTGGCCAGAGCTCCTCCTACTGGAGTTACACTTCAACAGATAGCCCAGGCCCACCGGCCACGCACGAAGGATGTTTGAAATATTGCACAACTATGTATAAGGTTATTTTTACAGTGTCATAGAAGAGATGGTTAATTACGAGTACTGCACTATTCTAATTATAGACTTGATTTTGCTGTAGAAAAATCATTTTCAAGTGTTGTGGGTTTATAAAACTTAATTTTTTCTTGAAATTTTATGATTTCAAAGGGTTAGTTTTTTTTGGTAGGCAGGACTAGAGTCCTACCAACAAGTCAGGTAGTAAGTCGAAATCGTATAGGGTCATCATCAACACCGATGCAGGGTATCGCTTCAGTTGTTATCGAGTTTCAGAAGTGTAAGGAAACTATACTAACTGCTGCGCCCGCTGGTTAGCTATGAGCGTAAAATGAACCTTATCCTAATCTAAAATGATACAAATTTTTACTAATATTTTTTGAGGTTGTAGTATGTAGTTACGAGTCGGTCTTGCCGCTAAGACGCACCAATTGATGTTTAACAGAAAAAATGGATCTCGCTGCCCAGGTGTGCACCGAGTGTCGTCAAATAGGAGAGTGTTCGAGTCACAGGAATATGGGCGTGCATGAGCGATACGTAGGTATACGATACGATACGTAGCCCTCATCATTATACATAAAAACATTTACGGGCATTTACACCCACATGGGCAGGGTTTTTTAATCTTAAGCGTAGCGTAGGTTAGGCCTTCAAATTGTTTGGGATGGCAGTGTAGGTATGTGTTAAGTATTAATCTTTTTCGGCACTCTTTTAAAACCAAATAACTATAATTACTGATATCGAAACAATAAAGCTCTATTCTCCAATGTATTGTATTACGAAAGGTACATATATTAATGAAATGTATAATCTGTACGATCACAACAGCGCGGACATTACTCCGCCATTTTTAACCATTACTATTCACTACAAATTCATTGCGTACCGAGCAGGCAGTCCACCCGCGTCCTGCGCGCAGGGCTGTAGCATGAATAACATGATTACACAACAAAAGTAATATACAGAACCCGTGCGGTCGAGTGCTGTTACTGGAACTCCAAATGATCATGATCACAGTTAAGCTGCGCTTGCCGCAAAGCGCAAAGGATAGGCAGACGATAACTACATCAGCTATGCGGATGCGCTTTTTGAAAAAAACACTGATATGAAATAGTCATAGATGATATTGGCATAGGTAGGCTCTTGCAAGCTGCACTTTTATCTACCCAGTGATGGTCGCCAGCCCTGCTGCGCTACTACATTCACATTCAAGCGTAGTCTTGATTTACGATTGTTTATATAATAACCATTCTATCTGAGGCTCAATTGATTTGTTTTGGTCGCACTCGACCGTCGCCGTGTTTACAGTAAACACGTTGCGACAGTGTCGAGTGGCCGTCGAGTGGCTGGAGTGGCTGCGAGCGCTGCCAGGGCCGCGGCTGAGCCCTCGAGTGCGTGTGCGGACCACTCGAGTGCTGCCCACTGCCTCCGCGGGCCCGTTAGCAATTACTTCACGTCAGATGGTAAGACGCAGCTGCCAGGGGTGATACTCCACGGAGACTAACTTTTTGTAGTTGATACATTATACATCGATATATTATAATATCAATCATATCAGTGCGTTAAAGTCTCCCATGCACAACTCCTGTATATAGATATTGAGCTAGGTGCAGTGCTGCGCGACCTCGTTGGCCGGCTATCTCCCGCAGCATCACGTGAGAGTCTGTGCGTTGCGCTGTGTCGGACCTCACTATGTAAATCCTTTGGGTGCGCTCCTGCAATCATACAGCGTATACAGTTATCGAAGTTGTTATGATAATAGTGCCGCATAATTCCATCACTATTCTGCTTACGTTGGGCCGTCTGAGACTAGGCTAGGAGTGGATTAATGCAGGATTTGATTTTGATGTTTGGAGGAGTTAGGAAGTACCTATTGAAGAGTAGGTGGGAGCAGTAATGCTGAAAAAACCAAGGAAGAAGTTCAATCCCGGAACAATACTCGATGACAACCCTGCGCGCGGTCTCCGAGTACTCAAGTGTCGCTAATGCCTCATCCTGTCCGCCTGCACTCCTCGTGTGTGCAGCGCGCGTGCACACCGCGCGAGCTGACACATGGAACAACACTGGAGCGACAATCTGAATGTTTTCATTCAAACACAACTTGACTTTGAAAAGAAAGTACTTGACGCCGTGTCATTATAATGAGCGGTGGGCGCTCGTTACTCTGTAGGTACAGATACACGCCTGTCGCGCGGCATCGTCTGCTTGTACGCGTATTAATTGAAGAAGTCGTGGACAACACGAACCGCCTGGTGACCCCGAGGAGCTCTGGTGCAGCCTGAACCCGGAATGTGTCACTTATGATTCCGCTAACAATTGATGGAAAACTATTAAAATTTTGATTTAGAACCTGTCCGTGGTCTCGTCAAGCGTCTCATAAAGCCGAGGGATCGTTAGCATGGCATATCATGAATAAGAACCAAATCTTACCAGCGTTTACGACGCAGTTCTAAATAGATGCGCGGCTATTCAATTATACGACTCCGCATCGCGCCGCATACAATATTTATATCCATTTAAGAGTCGCATTGTGGCCGCACTGTGAAAATGGCAATATAAACGGTCATACCGCCTGGCCGCGACTGCGCATGCGCCGCCGTGCCCGCGCAAGCACACATACGCCGTTATTCAATTACCGCGGCTGATGTATGCGCGCGCATGCGCAACGCGCCCCGCCGCGCAGTCACACTGGCATGGGACAAGCCGCTGTCACTATTCCCACATGGACCATAAAAATGACATAAACCATAACAACGCTGTTTGATGTAATTGAATTATATTCATCATCATCATCATCATCAACTACGGGGACAGCGGTGTGCACGTGAGCGAGTGTACTACGCTTGTAGAGCATGTGCTGCGGCGCTGGTTGTCCTGCCGCCCTCCATAACAGCCACAGAGCTGAGAGCAGACTGACTGTCCGAGGAGGTCAATTCTCTGTAAAACTAAAAGTGTCAATTGAACGTCCCTAATAAGTAATTTAGTTTAATTTACAGATTTAAGAGTTTCCATCGTTGTTATAATATAGATATTGAAGCTTCATGCTCTATCTTATAAGTAAAATGGCTCTTGTAACAGTCTTCCACATTAAAGAAATTTAGCCAGCAACAAACCAGTCAGAAGTCGAAAACTACACGCTAGACTGATAATAATTGGCATCTTACTTAAAAAAACATACTTTAAGCTTATGAAACTTTTCATCACAGCAGCATTTTTACAGAACACGTAGTCCGAAGCCTAACTATAGGTATCGCAGCTGTGCTCATTATCTGCTACAATATATTCAGGGAGCTGGATCGTCAATCTATCAAATGTCCTGAAATTAACAAGCTATAATACCTACTTATTAGTCGTCGCTTATTACTTGTCATTACTTCCAATACTAAGATTCGTGTGACAAGCTGCGGCCAGGCTGCGTGCTGAGCAGTGATAGCGACACATTTGGCGCAATCGATAATACTGCGCCATTCACAGCGGTGACCCGCTTGTCTTAAATTACGTAATTTATGAATCTTTAGTTTTGACATAAAACAAATTGCAGTTGCAATATCAACATATTGGGCAGACCGTAAGCGCAGTTCGTTACCGACTGTCTTATAACATAATAGTGATACAAACTCGCGTGCAAGTGCATTACAATGGCATTAGCATCACTATGCTTATTGCACATGTTATATCGTATTGGAACCATGTGCATGAACATTAATAGATTCAAAGCTTTTATCACATTATGGTTGGTCGCTGATTTTTCCGGGTGTATTACTGCGTATCAGTGTCGATCATTGATCGGGGTAGCGATGGCGGCCGGCCGGCGCAGGCGCAGGCCATGTATAATGTATGGCGCGCGACGTGTCCGTAGGTTTCACACGGGCGCTCGGCGGCTGCGGGTGTCGCCGCGGTGCGCGGTGCGGCGTGTCCCGCTCGCTTGCCTTGTTACTGTGGCTGTTCTACTAATACTTATAATGGTTATCTGTAATGTTGAGCAGATATCTTGTCTTGCATGGAACTGAATTGTTTATAGGTAGATATTAAAGCAAGAAGTGAAACAGAGTAACTGCCTAATTGAGCACTTTGTGAGCAATGACTCTGGTACATCTGACATATTATCAATAACAAAAGAAACCCACGTGCATAAGCGCGTATCTTCAACGGTATGACACATAGTTCCCTCGGCACGTAACGACTTCACACACCGCTGCAGTTGACACGGGTATGCGACAGTTGCTCGCGATGCGACGGTGACCGGCGCCGGCACGCGGCGCGGGGCGCGGGCCGCGGCGGGACGTCCTCCCGACTTTTTGTGTCATATAATATCATTATGAAATGCAATGGTCGCAGTTCCTTGATACATTTTTATGGGATATACTTCAAGTTGTTTGTGCGTCACAAGAAGTGGCCGCCGTATCGATTGTGGACGTTACGTTTTTGCCACAATATCGGACCGGATGACAACGTTGCCGCGGACGCTGGGAACTTATTTATTGAAGTACGTCGTTTGATCTCCATCGCACCGCAGTTGCCATTCACTCGCAGAAGATAATGCTCAGCTGTCGTGTTATCAGCACTTGTTATTGTAATTGGATCCGGGATCTGTGTCGGACTAATGTGCGCAAGCGCGTCACCAACGTAGGAAACGGTCTTAGTTTACATACACGGGACTGATACTGGGGACCGCAGGGGACTGACTTAACACGTTATTTTGTGTTGAAACATTTAATTATGATAATTATTTATCTGTTGTAGATAGCAATAACTTCTCTTTTGATGTATATTAAAGTTGAAACCATGTAGTCTAGAAAAAGTAGTATAAACTTGACTGCGTATCAAGAACGGAACACAATGATCTCATTGCGTATGTAAACAATCAGTAGCGAATATCGGCTGAGCGGCTGCGGTGCGGCTGCGTGGCGGCTGCGGTGGCGCGGCGTGCCGCATTATGCGCGCTATCAGCCGCTATCGGCGCAATGCGCGGGTGCAGCGCAGGTGCAGGACGCGCATGCATTATGGATGCACAATAATGTTGACATTGTATTCAAATCCCGCTTGTTTTATGAAAATGCTGCAAAATGCCAGATATTAACTGTTCGCTGTTTGCTTTACTACTGCAGCGCTGTGTAACGTGGGCTGCGTGTGCGCACATAGCTCGATACTCATTGCTGAAGATGTACTTGTAATACTTCTCACTGCTAGTCAAATTGGATCTATACATTGAAAAGTAGTTAACAAAATAAAAACTTGAAACAGCATGTAGCATGTAGCTGGATATAGTTGCTTATGCACACCGTGCTGCGCCAGCTGTGGGCCCCCGTCATATTTTCCTGCTGTGTCGGCAAATTCCTTGGGTTAAACAGCAATACATTACAAAATAAAACAATTGTGAAATTCATAATGATATTTTTGCTCTGCGGCTAATATTTGATTTGATCCACATCCGCCAATGAGTCGCGTGTGGACAAACATACTGTATTTGCACAAATGTCCAATATTTCAACAGAGAGCAGAGGAGCTCGTCCCGGTCAAATGACAATTTGTAGATCTTTGATAGTCGTTACGGGTAGTCAGAAGCCAGAAAGTTTGACATCCAGTCTTACCAAGGGGTACCGTGTTACCCGGTAACTGGGTTATGGAGGTTAGATAGGCAGTCGCTCCATGTAAAACACTGGTACTCAACTGCATCAGGTTTAGACTGGAAGCCGACCCCAAGGAAAAGGCTAGGCAGATGATGACTTCAACAAATTGGAGATCAAGTAGTTTTGAGTTCTAGAACTATTTGCTGAGTGAGAACACCGTCGCGCGACTCTTGTACCTGCATGTTGAGCATGTTCAGCTATGCACATAGTAACACACGCCGGACCATCTTGATGAAACACGACTCGATAGCGCAATATATTCCACGCTTAAGTCCAGGGTTCGAGTCCGGGTCGATTCCGCACCGCCGCGCGCCTCTGCATGCGCGCGCGCAGATGACGCCGATAGCTAACACGAAACCCACTTAAGGGCGACACATTTATACGCAGTCTATAGCAGACCACCAGTCGGCAAGCGAAAATTATAAATACAGCATGCAACTGCTGAGAAGAGGTAGAACCTAGTAGTGACTCTCACGAGTACAGGAAATCAGCAGGATGGCTTGTTGTTCTATAGGTGTTTTATAAATAATACAAGAAATAGTATGACAGGATACCGGCAGTGATGAGTGTTAGCTTTAACTCTGACGACCGAGCGACCCGGCGACCCGGCGACCCGGTGTCCCGGCGCTTAGTAAAGTGCACTTTGCATGTAGTTAACTCCTCAAGTCAGCTAGTGTACCTAGCCTAGTGGACACCTGGGGGATTAGACAAGTGGCAAAACGCTAACGCTATAGAATAGAAAACAAAATGTATGGGAATGACATTCGCTTACGACTAGCTATATGTCATTCCCATACATTTTGTTTTCTATTCTATAGCGTTAGCGTTAGCGTTTTGCCACTTGTCTAGCCCCCCTGTAGATGCATCAAAAAATATGAGGCTAATTATACGTAAGCGGAAGAACTGTCATTCAAGATCTCTCAAATTGGATGATAAAACAAAGTAGTTGAGCCATTGTTTTAAATTTTTATATTACAATTTAGTTTCGTCTTCCCATTTAGTTTTCTGGGTCCTGTTTATCATCGTATCTCATCACAATCAGTATAACTGTTATTATATTAAATCCGCCTCTCGCAGTGCATCTGGTCAGATACTTCTTTTTGGTGCTTTTTTATAAAAAAAATTGTATGGTATCTCGCAGGTCAACCTAGAAGGTTGTCCTCCAGCTTGGGCTTATTCTTCTTGGTGCGTCGACAATATAAAGCTCTGTATAATTGCAGTGTTTCTATGAATATTACAGTTATAGAAAGAAAAAAACTCCACATAGTACTCACTACTAATAATATGAGTTCATTGTGTAAGTACATGAGTAGCTGTTGGTAATAAAAGCGACAAAGCCACACACACAACAACACACGCTACGAACTCAATCAAGAGGAAAATAAATGTTTCTTTATAACTTCATATAATAGGAGAGAGGTGAGAGCGCTTAATTTAATGAACAACTCATTGAAATCGCTCAACACACAACAACTGGCAATACAAACAACACTAATGTCTCTTGAAGGCTTTGTACCGCAACAATATCTGTCCCCATTCAATACGTCGCGGTAATCCCGGGTATTGATGCTGCGTCTCGCCATTGACGTCGCCGGGAGACAAATGCACGTCACTTGTCATGCTTGTCGCCTGTCACGCGGGCGGGGCGGGGGCGGCGCGGGGCGCGGGGCGCGGGCCACGGGTGACCACAAACAAACACCCACGCCCGCCGCCACGCGACTGCGCTAACGCATCTTTAACACCGTAACCGGCGCAGAAGGTGAAGAAAATTCATTCTGATAAAATATTGGCTTAGCTTGAAGGATCTGTTTGAATTCATAAATGATTATGGAGCCAACATTTGTATTTAAATAGTGCCTGTTCAGTGTTTTATACCCCTAACGCTTGCAGAAAGACACGAGAGGCCAATATCACCAGGTGCAGGCAAGTAGTACTTCTGTAGCAGGAGGCGGTGCGACCCGCGGAGGAGCCGCAGTCGGCTCCCGTTCCCTGCAAGTGATACCCGCCGCATGCGGCACCAGCACGCGACCCTGCTGAACGCGAGAGTTATCACCTCCGCACCACATTACTTAGCAAATGACTGGAGTTCTGTACCCTGTCATGTTCTACGAATATTTATGAGGAAACCTACATTTGTATACCTACTCACATACGTGACATAGGAACTGCAAAGAAGCACCATATTATTATCTACTGTGCTGTTGCACAACTACAATAGAACAACTGATAACAACTAATGAAGTAGTGTAGAGAAACATCATAGCTTGTACAGTCCCTTATAGACACATCGCGCGTTGTCGTAGCGACTGCCGTGAACCGTCAAAGGCAACTATAAAGTTACTCGTAAGCCCGCCGTAGTTCAGCCAGCGCTGTACTACGCCGCGGTTACAAAAGATAAGTCCCTCGGGAAAGTCATTAACGCGTGCTAAACGAGCTAAAGTTAAAACCGCTGCTTTTAATTAGCAGGTAACCAACAGGTAACCATCTGGTGGCCTGCCCAATTAGGTAGTTTGATATTGATGAAACTCCAAACAACAAATATTGTATGTGTAATTATCGACCACCCCGTATTTAGTTGGGTGGTTTTTTTTTTGTATGGCTTCCCGCAGGTCAACCTAGAAGGTTGTCGACTGCTTAACCGGGCTTGCCTGTGAAGTACCTTAAATGAATTAAGGGCCTCCAGCCAGGGCTTAACTTACAAAACTAAGCGACTACACGCTAAGGGCACCCCCTATTGGGGTACGAGCCTCGGCTTAGGCCGTCGCTGGGTGGGACAGCAAGGGACAGGCTGGATCAGAATACATTATGATTATATAATCGGGAATTTTAAAGCTATTAGCTCAGCTCGCGGGCTGTTTAGTTGGGTGGCTCCGGATCCATTTTGATGGAGTGTGACTTCTCCGTTGCCTGCAGAGCGTCGTCACGATAATGATCGATGTAACGCACTAATGAATGGACGGCCGCGTCTAATGGTCCGTTTGAAACAAATAAAAGAATGAATTAAGTGGCCGCCATCTTGGGATAATGTAGGTGCGTCGCAGTTTGATCGACAGATCGATTTGAGATAATATCAACATCTCGAGAGATTATTTCTTTAATTGTTGTTATTACTTGTTTAAGAAGCTTCGGGTTTAATTGGTTAGTTGCGTCTGAGAAACTTTTAGCGTGTGGGATCATATCCCGTCTGTTGTTTGTGAGCGTTATAACTATCAACCGACCAATCAACTCATTGATAGTTTTATTATACAAATAAATTGCGGATAAACTATTTCGTTTTAGGTATATGTACATCTAGTCATGGTTATCATTTTACGACCTTACCCTATTAGTTGGTTTGGTGTTAGTTTTGTAACATTAATTGTAGCTCTGGCAAGATCAATAGAACTACCCCAGTTCGAATTATAGTGAGGGTGATAAGTGTTGTGTGCGACACCGCTGAGCAGCTGGTTCTGTAGCTGCGTGCTGCTGCAGCGCGCACTGATCCGTTACATTACGATAATAGCATTGATCGGAGCGTTGCGGCGCCGCTAGCGCTCCGTCGTGTGCGCCCGCGCTTCGTGCACCACCAGCCTAGTGGCACCCGACGTGCACGCGACCACCACGCGCGGTGCCGATACTGCTTGCTTGTCATATTTCTTCCCCCGCGTCCTCAGGGAACTACTTAACCCACCTGGTTAAAAAAAAATCCGTGAAGCGTAACTAAGTCTCTTTCGCATTTATGATATTTTTTGAGCAAAGAGCAGTGCATAGAGTATTTTAATTCTTACATTTTGTTCAGAACATAGAGAACGCCTAAGGCGTTAAGTCCGCCATTGTACATTTATATTGATTTATTGTGTGCAAAAGTATAAATAAATAAATAAAATAGATAGGTGAATAGTATAGTAGACATTAAAAGTAGCAGTGGTTAAGTCGACCGGCACCGTCCGTCAGCGTGGTCGGGCGTGTCAGTGGGAGCCCCCGCGCACGCGACGTTTGCTGCCATTATCAAATTACCGAGTGACGAGCTCCAGCTCATAATCACCGCTATGATACCGGTCATTACGTCCGTACCGCACGATACGTCCGCGCGCTCGTACGTATAATTGTCAATGTAGTGACGTGTCCCGCAGGCATCACCCGCTTTCACAAATCAATGTCGGACAACATAACTAAGCTTTATGACTTCCATGTCCTCGGGCTGCGCGGTCTCCGGCTACACAATACTGTACAGATACGCGAGTGGGAACAATTGATGTTATTAAAGCTGCGGAGTGATGCCGCGCCAGTTGCCACGAACAAGTTAAAGTTCAAGTGGGCTTGGCAACGGATCTCTCCGAATAAGGAGGTATAAAGCAAATGCCGCGACGTGTGGGGAATGCTGACGGGAACAGCTGAGGATTGAGACGTTGAGCAGTGAGCTGCCCAGGCGGGCTGGTTTGTGTGGTGCGCGTACGCTTGCCTGCCGGTGGAAAGTGGTGCATGCCGTCCAACGCCGTCTATGGGATTGCAACGCCTTGCATTGCATTGCCAACGCTTTGTGCCCCTCACCGACAAACACGTTTCACAAATGTTTCACGTGCTTATGAACAGAAAATTAAGTTGTATTTTCTCGTTGATATACGTATATTTAAAATACCTACGAATAATAATAAATTATCACTAAAACAATCTTTAAAATATAGAACTGAAGACTAATATTATTAGATATTTGGCCCAACATCTTTAGTAGATAGATTAATTTTATTCAGTTAATTCGGCTTTAATGTGAATGTTTTCATAATGTCTTCCTAATGACTACCTACATTATTAACAGTGATCATTGGATCAGTTATGTACAGGCGGCGACTTTTAATGGGTCAATTAGACACTATAACATCGACGTAATCACCATTTTGATCGGAAACCATCATAAACATTATCTGATGTCGATACGGCCGGCCCGCTCAATTGGACAATAATGTCGACTTGGTAAGTCGATCGGCGATCACACTGTGATTTGGTGATTGATGGTAAACGTGAGCAATGTGTCAAGAGTGTCAGATGTGAGTAATAGCCCGTGCAGTGGCACTCATAGTGGTGCACATAGTCGCGGCGGTACCGTGGCGCCGCGCCGCGGCTCGCCCTAGTCACGAGCACACGTGTCATAGTGACTGAATGTTCCCTTGGCGCGTTACCCTTAGTTACCCTTAGACTAGGCTAGAGGTTGTGCTCCTTGATCACGGCAATCGTTTGTACTAGCTCAGAGCAAGTACATTTAGCAAGTGGTGGGTTCTGTTCTAGATGTCTAAATACTTATGTTACCGACTTCAAGTTTAACTTAAACGTGAAGCCTGTTGTGGTGCATGGTGTGGCGGTGGTCGCGATCTATCTCGCGGCTCATTAATTACTAATGTTTAATTAATAGCTAGGTGCACACAGCCGGTGCGCGGTAATCACTGTGTTGTTATCTACGAGCTGTGTTGTAACAGTAGAACTGTTGCTGCAATCAATTTAATTGCTACCTATATTTATCTGAGCCGGTAACAATGTAAGTACCTAACTAAAAGATTTCATTGAGTGAGCCTTTCACATTCGCCGTCGTTACTATTCGCCCGAGCACCAAGCCCAACGCCTGCGTCTGCCCATGTTGATACGAATCATCTTCTGTGGCAAGCAATTACGTTTTCTCTCTGTTTCTGATACACGGCATTTATTAGTTTCATGACATTTCTCAGATCTTTGCATAATTACTCCAATATGGCAAACTGTCTTCTGAAATCGCGTAATTCACCAATATCTAGATGATTATAGTGCTCAGTTTCCAACAAGTAAGTGTACAAGTAGTGGCGGATATATTCCATACTCTCGCTTTCAGTTGATCGCGAATAAAGTCGCTCGAGATTAGAATATTCACAATCAACAGTAGCCAGATGTCACTGTGCAAGTCTGTGCACGGGTATTGGGCAACAGTGGCAGTTTAAATAATGTTACACTTATACCGGCAGAATACGGTGATCGCGATTACCATAATCGTTTGGTTGCGCTCAGCGAACATATGTAAGAGTCATCGCGCCCAAGCACGCGAGCACCTGCGCTCCGCCGGGGACGAGCCGAGCAGCACGCCGACATGATGCGTTTCGTGCTGTCCTGATGTCCTCATTGATGACTCTTATGGAGCATCTAACACGACATCGCATGCGTGACACGACAGCCTAGTGATACCATTTTGACTTTCATTATACATCGCTTGACAAATATAATATAGGCCAGTGACGGACACCTGTGTTCACAATCACATGTCATTTTCCATTCCTATTGTTATAAATCCATAGTCCCTCTGCCGAGTATTGTGATATTATCTACAGCCCATCGAAAGCTGCATGTCTATCAAACGGCCCCTGCACTCCCCCACGCCACGTATCAATGCATCAGATAGCCCACAGCTCTATGTATGAATGACACACATTTCAGTTTCCCGTTGTTATAAGCTGAGCATGTTGTAACGCACAGTATCTGTACTAATGCACGGGGCGATGCGCGCGCGCACTCGATGCCTATCTTAAAAGCTTCGCATCAGCCGCGAGTTTTTTTGTTGAGCGTGTAGTGTGTTACCGCACAGACACGTCGTGCAGCACACACCCAGCTCCCGGTCGCCACTCAGCACACGTCTGTGTGTAATGGCGGCGCAACACGCTCTTAATTTGGTATCTACTGCTGTGTTGATATACAGAATTTGGAGAAGGTTTTCTCTCCAGCAGGCCCGGCACCGCGTGCTCGACCTGCAGCAGTGCTGGTTCTAGATACTGGGTTGCTATGGTCACTTAACATTCAATATCATAACATTTAAATACAATGAAAAACATCTAATCAGATTTAAGATCAAATGTTGTTTTCCATCGATTTAACGCAAACATGTAGTTTGCTCAGCAGCAACGAGCCACTTCACCGCTAAGTAAATAAATGAATAAATAATAATACCCTAAATACATAATAACAATACCATAGATACATTACTAAGTATACAAATACCAACAACAAACCGATGTTACGAACGAAATAGAGCGCTGTGTACAGACACAACCCTTTTTTTGTTCGAGTTCGGTAGCGTGCGCTCAGAGCAAACCATTTGTTATCTGAAAGGATCTCAGGTAAAGTCCTCACTTCATTCCCACACATTGAGTGAGCTGCAGGCGAGTGGTCGCTGCCAATACTGTGATGAATGATGTTGTTTCGTGATGGATGGCGGCTGCGAGCTGACCCCGCGCCGCGAGGTGGCGCATGGCGCGCAGATAACAGACGCCATGCAAATGTTGCGAGTGCGGCCGTGACTGATGAACCACACAAGTGAGAGTGTCCGGCCATCACAACATGATGAACCGAGCCCAGTGGTGCGGCAGTGAGCGGTAGATCCTGCACCAATATCGCCTTTAATGTGTATACATTTGATTAGCCTTCATATCTGCCGCGCGACTTGAGTAGGTACGAGTGTTTGTGTAATTCAATACAAATAATTTGGAAAGCCTGAGAGACGAGAGAAGTAGCCGCAAGGGTCGGCTGGGTATGCAAGGTTTGTTATTAGACGTGCCATGTTACAATTTGTTTACTGGGTGTTCAAATTAACTTGCGCACTGACCCTGTAGTTTCATTATGCGCACATACGAGTACCAGCGCGGCGTGCGTGCGACAAGGAAATCGTAAAGTGCAGTCAGCGCGCAGCCGCGTCTGTAGGTACCTACACGTAGTGCGGCAAAGCAGCCACTGTAATTGAACTAAGATTGTTGAAATTAAATACCACCTTATTGTTATAGCGCGTATCCATTGAAACAACGTGCGAGACTGCTAGGGCCCCGCTTCGCGCCGGGGAGGTACGGCTCCAGTCATGCGGTTCATTAAACTCTTTAAGTAGATCTCAACACACGTCTCACCGTACCACCGTGAAATTGTATAAATTACCTAAGTTTGGGTACCTCTACATACTATAATATTTAATTTAATTTCGTAATTAATCAAAATATTAAATTATTTAAGATCTACTCAGTGTCTAGTCCTTAAGAATAATTTGTATGCTCGGATGATGAGAAAGCAGTCTCATGACTGATAAACATCACACATTATCGTACGTGAGACTGAAACTTGCCTCAAATTAATTGCTACCTACTTAGAACCGCGGTTAAGAGAAACTTTTAATGACCCAAAATGACACGAAAATGTTACACAAACTGCGTCATTAACACCAGATCTGTCGCCTGCAAGAGTTACGAGTACGAGCGCGCCGAGCTCAGCAGACACAGCGACCTGCTCGCCGCGGGAGTACAGAGCCTGTTTTAGAACATAATACTGCGCCGGTTTGTTTGAATGCAATTAAAATAAGGCGGGCGTCAGGGGGCGCGGTGCGGACACATGGAGACAATTAAAGAGTGCCGCGTAGTAGCCGCGACCTTTCCACCGGACTGTGGCCACAGTGGCGAGAGGTAGCGGACTTGCGATCTGTGGACAAGCGACCCCCATATCTCCTGGGCTCTCGATAATGTGTACGAAAACTATATTATGTTACTCATGGCGCAAATATAGCTATGACTAGCGACAGATACCAAGCCCAAAGATGACACAACCACCAATCAAAATAAAGTGGCTCCAAGACACGCTGCTCACACCAAATATGAGTGATAAGAACAGAGGACGATGTCGCCGCCGTGGCCCGGCCCCTGCCCACTCGAGCCTCGGCTCCTATTTTACCTAAGTTTATGTGATGTGGTAACTGCGCCCAATTACACACTAAACGGCGCACTTTCTCCTGCGCGCGCGCATCTCTGTCGGTTCACTGATCTATGAGGTACCTACGAGACGTCCACACATTAAGTCTTGCTCTATTTGTAGGTGCACTGGACTGGTTCAATTATTGTCCTTATTCAAAATCGCAGCATGCTGACATTGTAGAGTTAGTTTGTTTTGTCGCTCTTTTCCGTTCTTTCGTCCTTCATGTTGCTCTTTGTTATCAAGTCAATTATATCAAAACGGTTGTTAAATATTATGTCAAAAGGATGCCTGTATGGGTACTACTTGAATTGTCACTTCTTATGCTTGACGTTGCATGCCTGACTCCCACACCTGGTTGCCACGACAATTGGTGACAATTGCTAGTAAATTTGCTAGCCTCGTCATGTGACTCCAGAGCAAGCAGTCTCTTGCAGCACCAGGATTGTAAACGTAAAGACGTTTACGGGATTGTAAATATCTATATTAGTACACATGAGAAGTTATTCAACATGATATCTTGCAGCTCTGTCTAATCACCTGGACGCAAGTATGTCACAGGTGATCAGGTCACGTGCGCACGCAGCGTGACACCCGTGTGCTGACCCATAGATGGCGACGGGCTCGACACCACACGTGCGTGCTCTGCCCGCCGTGACCGTGGTGAACAGAAGATTTTTTTTCCTGAAGTTCGTGACAATTAGGTGTGAGTGCGCGTGCGCGAGCGTGACGTCACGCGGCGACATGCGCGCGCGCTCATTAGCGCCCCGGGGACAAGCACGCGACACCGTGAGACACCTTGTGGCGCGGTGCAGCGCGGCGTGCTCACATCCTACTCATTAAGTTTTTGCTTAATCCTTGCACAAAAACAATCTTTTGAATCAATGAACGGAACGAATGTTCTTAGCCTTTTTAAATTTCCGGTTTTTCGATGCTTTTAATATTGAAGACTCATCGTCACTGGGCATATTTTAAACACTCAACACGATTTATACCTTTTTTTTTAGGGTTCCGTAGTTCGACAAGGAACCCTTATATAGTTTCGTCATGTCCGTCTGTCTGTCTGTCTGTCCGCGGCATAGCTCTGAGGTTCTTGATACTAGAAAGCTGAAATTTGGTATATTGATCACGCCGAGAAAGTGGTAAAATAAAATTTGAAAAAATATTTATTTTAGGGTGGCTCCCAAACACGTAAAGTGTGAATATTTTTTTCGCGCGTACCCCTTCGTCTTTTAAAAATATGGGTGTGTGAAGACCATTTTTCGGTTAAGCGACCCACTTGCAAAATATCTAGCTTTTAAGTGCAAGTTTTTATTCGATACGAGCATCTCTAAGTTTGAATGGAAAACTATCACGGCTAAGTAGGCTTAACCGGTTACAGAGTTATAGTCGACTAACTGAATCCTACTGCGGAACCCTACTGCGCGTGGCCCGACACGCACTTGGCCGGTTTTTATTTGTTTCTTCCATCTAAATGAGAGCCTCATATTTCTTTAAGTATACCCAAAAGAGGTCCGGGCAGTGAATCTAACCAGTAGTTACAAGTTACAGTTCAAGTAGGGCGATGAGGTCTGCTGCCAATCTGCGCAGATTGCAGCTTACGTTGGATTAGCGCAGAGCATACGTCGTGCTGCATCAACAAGATAGTTCGAGTTTAATTTACTTGCGGCAGGAAGCGTACGAGAACCAAATTGCACATTAGACGAGCTAAGCCTAGGGCTACCGAGCTCGGCCGCAGCCGTCTACCAGTATCTAGACTTCTAGACCTAATGTTCAGCTTTCACTCCTACTTATTAAGTAGTCTGCTGCTTAGGTAAGCTAAAACGGGTTTTTGCGTATTAATATAATATCATCATCATCATCATCGGCCTATTAATGATCTTACTGTTGGAAAAAGGCCTCTCTTCAAGCATGTTTGAACAGTATACTTAAGCAAATGTAATAAATTATTATGCATAGTGTTAGTAATGAACAAGTACCTACTATTAAGTTACCATAAAGTTCAATCATGTACTTGTTATTCCAACATTTAGTTCGTGTGCTCCAGGCGCAGGCGTGACGCGTACCGGGGCCTCGTGCGTGAGTGCGGTGTGGCAGTCCTGTCGTGTGTCGGTTCGCTATCTCCAGCAGCCCTAGTGGTGCCGGCCGGGGTCGGTCCGTCCGCACCGTTACACTGCGCATGCGCGCTCGCCCGCTTATTTCACACTCCACAATCACACGCCGAACTGTGCAAATGTACCGCAGCACTAATGAGCGGCCGGCCGATGACCCCGCGCACACTTGCGCCTCACCCTGTCTGTACACACACACTCACGTGCACACACATCATATCTGCAGGAAAACTGAGATTAATACGAGTTTAAGCAGTAATAGCGGCGTTTAGTCAACACTTATTTTGTGAGTTTAAATCGCGAGTTTGATCTTTTGACTCCTCATTAAGTGTGTCCGTCAAGACACTGCTATCAGTACTCAGATACTGTATGTGGGATCTGTGCCTCATGTTGCCGTTCTCTGTTTGTGACTCCTATAATTGATAATACTGACCACTTTTATCGCGAGTCATAATTATGATTTATAAGTAATCTTCTAGGTTAAAGAGAAAATGAAACTAGAATTCCAGATTTTTGACAAAAAATGGTTGTCATCAAAGACTGGAGAGTTATTAATATTGCCATTTAATGGAGGCGATTGTTCCAGAATGCCGTGTTATTGACTGCCACAATCTAATGGTGAAGGGAAACATCGTCATGAAACCTTAAACGAGTCTAGTGATCAGTAGTCATGCCTTTTTTGCATGAGAAGAGGCCCTTTCCCATATGGCCGATGATATTCCGGAAACGTTCCTAGAACAATATCGTACTCATTGGGAAAACTGCCGGAACCTTGTTATATAGGAATAACATGGTTCCGGCAATTTTCTATGATGAGCCACCATTCAGCTCTTGACAGCAGTTCCGCGTACGCGACGGCTTGTTTTGACAGCAACCGTCGCGCGATTCGTCACGCCAGTGCTCATGACGCGACACGTCGCGGCAACTGTAGCACAGCGGCCGCCGGACCACCGGCGACACCAGGCGACAAAAACTTGATGAGTGCCGGAAATGCTGTCAAACTAGCCGGACGACCGCACACCACTTCATTACGAGCGAGGCGACGTAACTTCTCACACGAGAATGGGTGCGCAAATACAATGCTTATCGAAATGCAAACATTCATTTAACCGGGGCTGCGGGACGTTCGAAAGAGATACCGCGCCCCCGGAATACAAAGGGCTGAGGAAGGAACATGGATAGGTTTTAGTCAGTAAGAGTCTGACACTCCCTTCCGCCCCAACCATGGCGGGAGGGTTCAATTGACGATTGCCCGTCCGACAAAAAAAAATAAAAAAAGCATAATCTGCAAATCTGTGACTGCAGCACCCTGGCGGGCGTGCACACCACACTCTTGGCGAAGCGTCAAACTCCTTAGTACCTACATTTATTGATCGACTTAACAAAACGGAGGTTCTCCTATAAAAGAGTTATCTTATAAATAACTTCTATTGGAAGTCTGTTAGCCACATATTTTGACTAAAGTGTAGTTTGTGTAGTTACGCCTTGAAGTGTTAAGGCGTTAGAAGTTAGAAGCTTGGCTCTATATGACATCAAATAACTTTTTGCTTTTTGACCGTGCGAGTCATATGGTCTCGTGTTGGCAACATTTTGCATGAAAATATTTTTGGTGGGATTTCATTTCTTTTTGAAAGTTACTTGTGATTTCTTTATATTTATAATAACAAGGAGTCCCGATAGCAATTTTCAGACCTCTAGCGTCGAAATTGCGAAAGTCTTATACAAACTTCCACCCCCTAGATTGAGGAATAAAAGTTTTATAATTTTTTTGTTGTTTGTAAAGGCACTAATAGCTTATATATATACCAAAGTTGCTTCGCTTGGCTCGTCATGGCGGGGCTCCGCCGTGCCCGCAGGTACGAGTAAGTATGCCAAAATCAAATCAAATCAAAAATCTTTATTCGCAGACACATGGTATAACAAAAGTTGGTAAACAATAATTAACAATATTTTAAGTCGCTGAGCACATTTCGCCTTCAATAGGCATGCGGAAATTAAAAATATTTACAGTAACTATGGGCTTAAGATTAAATTAAAATTATTTCCTATAATTAATATACTCTTCTAGGGTGTAGAAACACTTTTCAATAAGCCAATGTTTTAGCTTTCTTTTAAATTTTGTAGTAGGTAACTCTCTTATCTCTTTAGGAATATTATTGTATATGTCGCATTAAGACACGACATTAGGTTTTTAAAAATACGCAGAACTGCTGACCGAATAATGGCCATCAGTTCTGCTGTAGCTACAATCTATAGATTTCACATTCTAATTATAAGGCAAGCAAGTTAGCTATATTGCAAACTACAATAATGATAGGAATTTACACACAAACAGCAATAAAGGATTTCAGCAAATGAAAACAAGTGGAATTAATTAATAATTTTTAATCAATGAGACATAGATTCTACTTACAATGTTTTCTCTCCAAAAATCAGCAGCAAAAGTGAGCTCCGCGTTCGAGTCACGTCTTTTATAACATTGCTTGTGTCAATCACAAAATATCTACTACCTCCAAATAATCACATGACATTATTTAAAACACTTCTACCGTCATATAATTAAGTTACTATTTACAACAAATTGTGAATATCAAAATCGACTAATTAAATGCAAAGTTATTTTAATTTACAAACAAAAACGTTTCTAAATGTTCTTAAAATAATAGTTTTGCATTAAATCACTTAATTAAACATAGCAAAATCACTCAAAGAATGGTCGAATAATCTTTGCGGCGACATATATATTAATTATCATCATTCGACTATTTTTCTTATGTAAAGTGCTTCTACACCTTTCCATTCTTAATTTAGTAGGATCCCTCTATTTGTATTTACAATTTTCACTAACCCTAGGATACAGGTGAGGATGGTTTCGAACAAACATACCTATCTCAGCTATATATAAGGATACCAGAGTCATTACACGTAATTTTATGAAGAGTGGTCTACATGACTCTAATGGACCAGCTCCGCAAATAGCACGAATACATTTTTTTTGTACAGTAAAAACTTTGTTTATATCAGTAGAATTGCCCCAGAGAACAAAACCATATCTTAAAATAGATTGTACATAACCATAATATGCTGTGAGAGCAGTATGATTGTCGGCACTCTGTCTAAGTTTCTTTAATGCATACACAAACCTATTTAGTTTTTTACACATAGTGTCTATTTGCAACTTCCAATTACAATTTTCGTCCAATATTAGACCTAAAAATTTTACACTGCTTTGTTTTTTTACCTCTTCTCCGTTAAATACTAGGTTATTTTTTTGTGACACTTGCTTATAATTTGAGAATTGAATAAAATTAGTTTTTGACAGGTTTATTTGTAAATCGTTAACATTCAGCCAATTAATTATACTATTTAAACTCCTGTGTACCGTTTCAGTATGGCCATCCTTACTAGCTTCTGGTATAATTATTGAAATATCGTCTGCAAACAGTACGCATTTATGATGGGTAACATTACGAATATCATTTATATACAAGAGAAACAAGAGAGGCCCTAGGATACTACCCTGGGGAACTCCTGCTTCATTTACTTTAAATTTAGATTTATAAGTGGTCGAGACGAACTTTTTGTTGATATTTATAACTTCTACGCACTGCTTTCTGTTATCTAAGTAACTTCGAAGCCAGTTTAGAGCTGGACCCCGAATTCCATAATATTCGCATTTAGTGAGCAGTTTCTCATGGTTAACTAAATCAAAAGCTTTGCTCATATCTAGAAAAACTACAGTGACCGGCCGTTTATTATCTATATTCTCTGTAACAGATCTAACTAATGAGTATGCTGCTAACGTAGTTGATTTTCCCTTCTGGAAACCGTTTTGTTCCTCATTAATTACGTTGTATTTATTAAGAAAAATATTAAGTCTACGGTGCATTACTTTTTCATAAATTTTAGACAATATAGGGATTAAGGTTACAGGTCTGTAGTTATTTACGTCTAACTGTCATCCCTTTTTGAAGAGGGGTTTAACTATTGATATTCGAAGCTTTTCCGGGAAGACACCATTTGAAAAAGAGAGGTTAATTAGATAAGCTAACACTGGTGATATTATTGCTGCTGAAGCTTTTATGATATTTGTGCTGATTTCATCATAACCTACAGATTTTTTATTATTCAATGAATTTATTACTCGTAAGATTTCGTCATCAGTACACGGGTTTAAAAAGAAGCTATGATTATTTTTTATAATGGAATTTGTATTGCCAGAGTGTCCTGGGTTTGTTTCTGGGCGCTTCTTCGATACGGAAATAAAAAAATCATTAAATGTATTTGCGATCTCAGTAGGGTTAATTATTGTTTTAATCTAAACAAATCGGTGTCACGGGACAAATTTCTTTTCATTTCCGTGTAGAGGTGTCCTAACTGGTCTCCAATGTGCTTATAAATTAAATTAAGTATTCATAAATGCGCTAATTGTACTACGTGTATTGTGTAGAAAATATCATATAATAAATACTTTTCTTGTCTTGATGTTAATTTTTGTCCCTGGTTTTAATTTCAAAATGACATCAATTGTTTTTAACACGCATATCTCATAAGTTAATAATAATATCTTGATGATACGAGTGTTAATAGTATCATGAGCTACACTAAGCCTCAGTTTCAACCTGAAAAATTACGACTTATTATAACTGCTATTTAGCATGTATTGGTAAACATTGACATTCCAAGAAACAACGTTAGTTCCAATTTTTACCGCATTCATATAGTTCCACGTCGGACTATAATACAGCCATTAAGAAGACTTTTTCTATCAAAATATTTAGGAACTTTCGTAAAAGCACAAGCGCAATCGTCAGCTCGGAGCTGGCGTGACTGTCTCTCGCCGCGTGGACAGATGAAGCTGTGAGCAGTCGCCGCGATCGGTTCCGGATCATCACATTCATTAGGCATCGCGCGGTCGAGCAAGCTCATTGATCACGTGCTGTGCACGCTGTACGCCTCTCAGTACCCGCCACAATGTACACACAATCAATCAGCCATTGTGTGCGCCCGCGCAGCCATTCAGCGCAGGATTGCTTATTAACCCGCCGGTGATCCACCGCTAATTAAATCGTCCGCGGACAATGCGCGCGCGCACGCCTGTCTGACGAGCTGACTGTTTTAATTAAACCCCTATTATTGTCGGACAGAGAGACGCATGCGCAGTAACGAGCTACCACTGCGCATGTAACTCGATTAACTGCCTAAACAAACACGGTGTGACGCGTGTGCGAGCGACGTGTGTGCGAGCGACGAGCTCCCCATAGTGACGTAGTACGTACACGGTGACGCTGGGCGGGCTCGCACTGTGTTCACACGACACCCCTGACCTGCCACTCGTGGGGGGGGGAGAGCTTTATAAATTACCTTAAGTTTAAGACATGATTTTCTTCAACTTTCACTATTGCTTATAATGAGATATGTGTTGTGAAGCAGATTTAATTCGATTAGTTATAAAAGGCAATGATTTATGTTCAGATAACCGCGCGAGACGTCGATTTCGGCAGCAGCTCGCTGACACGTTCCGCTCCGATCGCTCGCGAATAAGAAGGAGCCTTAAAACAAGGAGCCTTTTAAGTGTTATAATATAGCAACGTGCTCCTAACAAAACGAAACCAAAATTGGATAATTAATTGATAAATTACTACCTGCCGTTTCTAGAGCTTGAACCTAATAGTTGGGTACGATTGCCTAGTTAAACAAATTAGTTAATCTTATTCAAAGTGTATCGTAATCTAGTCTGGGAGCTGTCCATTGTTCTCGGGTGTATTGTGCGCTAGCCGGGCGGCGCAGGCGCAGCTCAATTAAGTAGCGACGTCGTAATTGCACAGATAGTCGCTATCGCCGATCGCGGAACAAATTGACCGCGAAATCGATTACAATCGGTTGCCGGACAATGGCGACCAATCGCGCGTCGGGAGCGATGCGCGCGCGCACCATTGGTCGCAGCCTGCACGCGCTGCTTCACACAATGCTGCTGAAATCTGAAACTTCAAAAGCTCCACCATCTTGGATTCCGCATTCGACCCGCATCGCGCACCAGCACCGTGACGCCAGCGTTCCATTGAATCGAGTCTCCGGCGGCGAGCTCGCGCGCTCGTAGCCACACGTACTCACGCCACTGCCGGCGCTACGTGGAGTGCGGGCGTGTGTTCTCCAGATTATCTAAAGTAGCGCTGCAGCTAAGTACGACCATTTGTCATGCAATAAAGTTATCGCCGCACATTGTATCTGGCCTCACAATGAGCTCTATGGGACAGTAGCGGGCTACTGTACTAGCGGCGGCGGGGCGGGGCGAGGTGCGCGGCCGCACACTACCGAATCAATGGGCAATTATCGTGGGCGCGAGGCCATTAGTGCTGACACCATACAGGGAGCTTACCGAAGAACTATTATCATCATTTGAGTGATCAAGGATGTATTTTTTTGATGCTAGCTAGTCGTGGGTCCAACGGTGGCACAGGCATAGTCAGTAGCATAATTTAACTCCACTATAACTTACATACAATTTCCAAGTGGGTCTTCTGCATTTAGTGGCGGCATGTGTTCAGGCCTGAGGGCCGGGGGCGGGGGCCACCCGGGTCGCTATCGCCCGCAGGAGCCGCGACAACATAATAGCTCGCTATCGGGTGTCTCGCCTGCGCCCGCGCAACCTCCACGTTTTATCGCCACTGTCGACGCTGATACTGAACCTCTTTGCTAGATTAGTCTTACTGCAGAGCTAAGGCTATTTCAGAACTTCAGAAGGCTTTAACATTTTGTAAAGGAGACTACAAATAAGTTTAATTTGTAATTCGTCGATACATAGGTACAGGAACTGCTCCGAGCCGAGACATATATTTACTAGGTAGATGAGCACATCGAGTTCGGCGCCTGCGCAGAGCGATGGAGCTCTCTGTACGTAACGAAGCTCTCCGTCCCCGTGACAGTGGAGTCGTGCACTTGCTCGTTTCCCTCATTGCGTGCGTTTGTCTACCTTCCCACCGCGAGCTGTGGCCGTGTCGCGCTGATGACGTCATCCGTCCGCGTCGCGCACGTCTCCGCGCCCGTGTCGCCCATACGTTTCAATTAGTACGACATGTCCCGCGCCGCGTCGTCGGTTGATGATAACACAGATGCGGCATCACTTCCATATAACAGGGCTTAATTCATTCAATATTTTTGCGTCAAAAGGGGTGTAAGCGAATAATATGAACTGAATTTAAATATTCTAGCCGACATTATAGTAGTTTTCTTCCACAGAAATCATCCGGAAAGCACACCGATAAAATATCTTTCGACTATAAATTGTCGGAATGTCAAAAACGTATAACGTCTCACGTACAACTTTACTCCGGGCTAAAAGTCATCCCGTCGCCGTTCGTCAGTCGCCAGCTCCACGATGCGGAGCGCGCCTGACGGACGGTGCCGGCGACATTATCGCGCGGCGTGATGATCACACTCCATCACCGCGTCCCGACACCGCCGACAATTTGTCGACAACGCCTCGATGTTTCTATTTAATTATTATCGACGCGATCAAGCCGATCGGCCATCGGTCTCGCAGTAATTGGTGCCATAATTTACTCCGTGTAAGATATAACGGCTATAAAGTGACACGCTCGTCGCCTGAGCCACGTAGCGGCACACGCACACTCACCGCTCACGGTGACAACGCATAATATGACGAGCCGATATAATGCTAAACAAGTGCTTACTGAACAGGACAAAACACTTTGATGAGTATAATACTGGTAGGCAGGGTTGGGCAGTATTTGAGTTACTTGTAATTAAAATACGTAATTGAAATACAAATACGTATTTAGTATTTGTATTTAAATTACTTCCTTAAAATGTAATTTGTAATTCGTATTTCAAATAATTGACGCCGAGGTATTTTGTAATTTGTATTTCAAATACTTGAGGCTTCAAAATACATTTTAACATTAAAATACATTTAGCAGGTTTTCTTTAGCAGGTTTCATTGGCTCTCCAACGAGAGGCTGTTTGTCATTTAAAAATCTAGTGTTCATGAAAAGAAATTCTGGTCTACTGATTAATTAATCTTGTTTTCCTCTGCTTTTCAGTCCGTGCTGGTATAGATTTACTTATTTTGTAATTTGTATTTCGTATTTCAATTGAAAATAGCTAAAAAACTGTATTTTGTATTTTATATTTCAAATACTTTACTTAAAGATATTTTGTATTTCGTATTTTAATTACCTGCG
This sequence comes from Pyrrhia umbra, assembly GCA_963891755.1. Lineage (NCBI taxonomy): Eukaryota > Metazoa > Arthropoda > Insecta > Lepidoptera > Noctuidae > Pyrrhia > Pyrrhia umbra. The sequence continues at coordinate 12,788,154 of OY982936.1, forward strand.
ATACAATATTTTGTTATTTGATTTTCAATTAAAGCAAAGCATGTATTTTGCCCAGCCCTGCTGGTAGGTTTATTAAGCGAATGGACGGTAAGTATTTACGTAGAGCAGTGAGCTATGCACTGCATTGCAGACGCAGCCCTCGCCGTGGCGGGGGGCGACGCTCGCGCTTGTTGCTGATCGACTTACTTAACATTTTACAAATATTTAAAACTAACCGTTTCCCGCAGTTTCACCCACGCCCTGAGCTAACTATCTTCTTTCAAAATGATTCAACAGGATTCAACCGTTTTTCCGTGAAAACGTAACAAACAAACTCACTCATTAAAATTTGTTATAAAATTTAGGATGAGTCTCAGCACTCAGTACAAAATACAAATATGTACTTCCTTTTCACCTTCTCCCCTCTTCCTTCCCTTACTATACTTTAGTAAGGGACAGTAATTCAGCAACTTGTTTTGAAATATAATCCTGTGGAGCCAGTTATCGACAATGGTTATGTAACAATTGTACTGGGCTCGACCCTTCGTCACTGATGTGTGATCTGGACTGTTATCGTTAACAAGCCTGATATAGTGGTCTTCTTCTACTTATCGTGTGTGCTGCAGGTTTTCACCTATCTAACAAGCCCTAGTGTCAGAGTTTTTTCAAATCCTTCTGACGGCCTCTGACATGGTATTGTAACAGCAACTGCTATCTTGATAGCAGTCGGGGACGACGGCTTAACGGGCCCTCCTAGGCACAGGGGTATTACACCACCAACTTCGTGATTCCGGACAGCTTTGTGACATGTTTCAAAATACACAAAGCGATTTCGGACCGATCCGAGCATCGAACCCGAGCACGTCCGTCGTGAGGGCTGAGAAAGAAAAAGAACTTAAATACTCATGTGTTGATTTGACCCATGAGGTTGTTGTGCCGATAGCCGTCTCAGCCGATGGCTTAATAGCCAAGCGCCTCGACTTGAGCCACATCTAAAGAAACTCTCGTTCCCGATTCCGATAAGGTAACCATATTTTTTTATAACTTTTTTAACATAATATATTAAAAAAATATTTAATTAGGTATATTATAATTAAATATTTAATAATGTAATTTATGTGTATAATTAATATCGCGCGTTGCGAACAAGCACGTGTCGCTAACACGCGTGTCACATCAGCTCACAATCGCTCCACCGCGCCGCGCACTATTAACACAAACTATTAATGAATCACATAATGGCTGCGAGAGGGGCAGTCTTAGTAGATGCACTGCAACGATATGCGATAGCCCACAGTTGTCGCAGCTGCGCGCGCATCTCGCTAATGAAGGCGGATGCACACCGAGCGCGCGCCGCGGACCGCGGGGTGATCGCCCTAATTGAAGTCGTTGCGATTAATTAAGTAAGCTAGTTAAAATTGAAGTGAGCATGGTTGCTATGCCATCACTCGCGACTTACGAGTGCAGCGGTGCTACACCAGGGGCAGCACGTCGGCTTGCAGCAGCTGTCACTGCAGACCATCGCTGTGGTGACACGTAACAGCTTACAGCTGCTTACAATCACGTGTTTGCGATTGTTTTAAGAATGTTAACATAGTAATATGATATAATTATAATCAGTAAAGTAAGTATAGTAGGTTTACCTTTAATTAAATTTTAATTTCGTATTTAATATTTGTGTCGTACGCATAATATCGAACAGAAACACAAGTAGGTGCGTGTCCGACTTTCCAACACCTTACTGCTCATCTCCCATAAGATATACCTAGCATCATAATTGTCATCCTAATTCCTGAGCCGGTGAACACGAAACATTTCGATTCCGTAATTTTGGCGTGAACCTCAATCAGAAAATATAAAAAAATCTCTTACTTGGCATAAGCATCGTTGCCGGATCACATCCCCAAAATCACTTTTTATCGCCTGCCAAAAAATTAGGAGGTTCTCAATTCGCATTATAATATAATACCTATATTTTATGTTTTTTTTTTATATTTGTTGAGGTATAACTCCGTCATTTACAGACGACGGATTAGGAAGATTATTTTTTTCTTCAAAAGAAGTTTATCCGAAATGTTCCAATAAAAAAAATATTTTCTTACGTCGAGTAGTTTTGTAAATATTTTAAAATAACTGTTTATGGGTAGTTATCTGCGCACACTTAGATAATTTAATGATTAATACTAATTGCAGCGTAAGTGGTGTGTAGACACACGAATTAATGCTGACATGATATTTAAATCGAAATACTGAAATGTCAAAAATAAAAAAAAAACAAAAAAAATACATTGAAAAAAAACTGAAAAAGGAAAAATAAATAAATTTCTACTACACCGGTTGTGGACCAATGCTTCAGAAGTCGGAGGGAAAATACTGATAACACTTAACTTATAACTAAATAATACTTACTTAGAAACACCGACATTTATCTTTTGTAAAAAAAAATACAATTCTATTGTAGGTATGTATAGATTTTGTGTGTCGGCAGCTTTATGGCGACGTTGTTCTCTTGTGGTGTGTTATCGACCCCTAGTGGTTACTGCGACCCCGTCTTGACCTGACTGCACTAATCACGTATTTGTTCACAATTAGCGACCCCTAGCCCTTCGCCCCGCGGCCCGCGCCCCGCGGCCCGCCGGACAATGCGGCTCCCGGCTGGCGCGGGCCCCAGCGTTTGCCCCTGTGGTACATTGTCTGTGGCCATGCAACTGTGCGACCGCTGTTAATTGTTTCCTCAATAGACATTCATAATGATGTCGCATGTAATGTTTCACACGATGAGCAGAAATAACTCTCATCTGCTTTTGTTTACAATTACTGCGACTAGGGGACTTATTGTAATAACACGTGTTCAATAAAAATATGCTCTGTGTGCTGTGCCTTTTGTATCGTTCTCTGGAACTTTGGCCACACCACCGGGCTCGACTAATAGCGCTTAGTAAGACAATAAAATTGCGTACCTACACGTTGAAACATTAATGCACTGATACGCATGCGCACGTCATGAGATTTGTTGCTTTAGATTGTTATTTAGAAACTTATGCAATGAATGAGACGTCGCATATGTGAACAGCACGAGGACAGGAATACCTACATGTGAAGCGGACCTGACACATGTGTACATTTAGTGAAATACCGGCTGCGCGGCTACGTAATACAGATGATTTGCTACTTACAGGAGTTCCTACGGACATGGCGGTTCGTGGCAATCAAGAGCAGCTACTAACTACGCTATCGAACAGTCCGGCCCGGCCTCAGTCCGGCTCCGGCCCGGCGCGCGACCCTGCCGACCCGCGCCGGCCCGCCAGTGCCTGTGCCCCTACGATGTTAATTAAAGATAGACGCGCCCGCGCCCGATCATAATTTAGAGATTATCTTTGTGTGAGCGCAAACAGGACTTTCAAATTTGTTGTCTGACAATTTGAGATATTGATTTGTAGATAACGTGTCGACATCGTCCGCGTCCGGCTCGCCGTCGTGTCGTAGCAGCCGGACGTCAGCCCTGTCCGGCGCGCCGCCGGCAGCAGCGCGGGCCGCTGGCTCGGCTTAGTAGTAGCCGGCTTGTTCGGACGTGTGTTAGTTTCGACACTATCGAGCTGAGAGGACAGCGAGCTGGGTGCGCGCAGATTCCTGCCTTGCAACCGACATCTACTGCAACCTACTGCGAAAGAAGCGGCAACTGGATTTACTTAATAAAAAAATATACAAACCTTATAGTGCCGCAAAAACTTAATATAAAAAAAACCGGCCAAGTGCGAGTCGGACTCGCGCACCGGGGGTTCTGTGATTTGGAAAGAATATTATAAGCAATAAAGTAGCAATTATCTTTTTTTTTTCCGACCGCATATTTAAGTTTGTTTGTAGATTAAAATTTCTGATTACATACGTAAAAACTGCGGCACTTGTAGTCATAGTTTTAATTGTCTTGTAATATTTAGGTTAATGTCTATCAATCCTAATTATTTCAGATGTTTCCCTTCTCAAACATCGGAAATAAAGAAAGGACATTTTTTGTGCGGATTTCATTATAATTCGAAAATTAAAAGACATACAAAAAAAAACAAAAAAAATATTAGAATGTACAAATCAAGACCTTTCATATGATACATTGAAATTTTAAACCCCCAGCTTTTCTATTAAGCAAAATAATTATTCTACTTTTTCATTTGCAATACGCGTGAATAATCGTTCTTTATAAATAACTGTTCCAAATTTCAAGTCGATAGCATGAGTAATTTCTGATATATAATCATCTGTTACAGCCGGAAAGACAGACAAACAGACGAAGTGAAACTATAATATTTTTACCATTTTTGGTACGGAACCTTAAAAACGTCTAAAATTGATACAAGCCGTAAATCCTCACAAAAAGTAATTGCAAACCATTCCTCTTAGATTCTACTGTCTACTGGCTCCTGCTACTGCTACACCGACTACTAGTCTGGTATAGAAGCTCGTCTATTTACTATCGTTAATTACTGTATGTTTTTGTTTGAATTATGTTTCTAAGCAATATACATGTCAGTTTTGAGGTTAATTACCTTGTTTAAAAGTTAATAAACTTGCTAGTTGGCGTGTCCCGCCCGCCGCGGAGCACCCCCCTCCCTGCACGGCCGCTAATGCCGCAGGTTTTTTCATTACAAAAAATAACGATTCGAAGTACCTACACGAGCTGAGAGCGAACATCGAGAGCGTTACATGTTTTATATAATTACATATCTGTCATTGTAAACTGCTCGCAAAAAGAATGGTCCGGGGAATGCGCGCCCCCCGCGCGCCGCCCCCCTCGCGCCGCCGCGCCGGTTGCCGGCCGCGGCCGCGGCGCAATCATGTAATTATATCATTCCACCCGGGAGAAATCAAGCGCAATTCGCAATAAGATTTATTACAGCGTTTTTTCCTAGATCGGGACGATTCATCTCGGCGTGTAGCGGCGCGGCGCGGCGCGTCGTGCGGCGTCGTGCGGCGCGGCGTGCGCGCGGCATTAACTTAATTAAACTAATGAATTAGATTAGCGGCGGCTAATGGCGCGGCTGCTGCTCCGTGATTAGTGAACGTCCGCGCAGCTCTCCCGCACTATTCATCACGGTGCGTGCTCTCTATTAATATCTGTCAGGTGATGCGCGCTCCGCTCCGCACGTCTCGCGAGCCTGCGACGCTGCCACTATCGCTCGGGGCAGCTCGTTGCAGATTCTTGCAAAAAGAAAAGCTCTTACAAGAAACTAATAAAAAGTATGTTTTCTTTCAGTAATTACCGGCACACTGATTAGTTTCTGTATGATTTATAGTCCTTATTAAAAAGGATGTATTTACTACAATCTTAATGACCTGCTACGCCAAGCCACAGATAATAACCATCAGCAGTAGGAATTGGATTGTGCAATTGTCTTCCAAAGACACCGAAAGTATCATCAAACCCCGGATAACCAGCACAAACTTCCCCTGAATAAACAACTAACAAACAAACCCTGAATAAGCTAGTACATAGTAGTAACGCCAGTGGACAACACTTACGCATGGAGGCGGGAGCCGGACCCCGGTCTCCTGTACCCTCGACCAGAGTCAATACACGCCGAGTGCTGTGAGTAGATGTCATCTCACTGCCGTCACATGCCTGCTGACAGCATAAATGACGTTCATCAGTCAACGTGTCGGATATCCGACATCCGATAGTAACACTGAAAGGTTCACACGAGGTGTTTATCCAAAGACAAACGACGCGACATGCCGAAAGCATGCTCGTAATTAGTTCCCGATTATTGAGCATCCACCGGCACAGGCGTGGCGTGACATGCGCCCTAACAACTACTTGTTAGATTATAGACATTACCCTGTTACATTACACGCGGTCGTGTCGATGAATTATCATTCAAAATCAATCAATCAAAATGTTGTCAAAATGATTAGGATGTGTGCCGATATTTGCAAGAGGTCGTGAGATCTCACCGCGAGACATCTACATTGTTATCGGTGTACAGATGTTTATCACGAGCCTTATTATAGTATATGTAACGGAAGAGCAGCACTAACATCTGAGCAGTGTCGGCGCTGGCGGCCTTCCTGTTCGTGTGACATCGCTTGCTTCCACTGATTATTGTTCATCACTTCCTCAAATGGAATTTTATCACGTGTGCAACTAGCGACATCACAGCGGTTTAGGTGAATTACGGATAGATACGCAGACCGCGCCGTCGCCGCCCCACACTCGTTCGTTTAGCACCATTCATTAGTCGGCGGCGCTGTCGTCCCGCTGGAGCCGCCGCCGCCGCGTGGTCGCTATTGTACCATACGCACACATTCACACTATCCTATGTCCTACACCAGGTTTCAATCTACAATATTTATTTAAATCAATTCACACGTTTTAACGTGAAAGCGTAACTTCGCATTCATAACATTAGTAAGGATAATCATTGGAAGGTCAAATAGTTGCATATTTTATTAACATTGGGGGCAGCTATAAAAAATATGTTTTTAATGTTTTACTAATAAAGCAATGATTGTTATTTGTTATTTCGCTAAAAAAACTAATATGCATTACCAATTATGCTATAGATAAATTTTAAATAATGTTGGTAACGATCAACTTAAAGTTGAAAATAACTACAAGTTGACAGTTAGCCCGAGCAGTAATTATAATTACTGTGGATAGCGACGCGGCTATCGCTTCCCGCCGCGGGCTGCTGCAGTGGGCAGCAGTGCTATCGGCACCTCATAATAACCGTATTGATTGCGCGCATCCCTCCTAATAACGATGTACAGTCATTATCGGATGACGCGCGCGCGCCCAGCGTCTCGCCGCGCCGCCCGCCGTACAACACGGCTCGGCGGCGGAGCAGCTCGGCGACACCGGACCACGCGTTACGTGCGAGTGCCGCAGCGGCGTCGTGCTCAGGGCAGGCTGGTCCGCGGGCCGAGTTCTAAGGCAGCGGGAAGTCGATGTAATGGCGTGTCCCCGCATGTCAGCGCGGACATCGCGTGCGCTGTGATTTGTGAGCGCGCGCCGCCGCTTGGCCGCTGACATGTTATTAAAACACTATAAAACGTTACTCATACTATTGTAAATAAATCACCAAATATTATCACGCGGAAGGAGCGGCGGCTATTCGTTACCGAGTTGTAATCTCATTCAATATAATCCGTGCTTTCAACAGCTTCCACAGCAGAGCCCCGGCCGAGAGCCACCTGGGGCGCTTTAACAGACACTTTTCAGCTTTATCGTTAGCAGCAAGCAGCCTGTTTGCCGTCAAAATGATGTAATTTGCAAAACGTACATATATAAGTTGTTAGGCAGGTATCATGTTCTGTGTTCATAGAGCTGTTTGTATACAGCTGTGTCCGGTGGCTGGTTTGCAGCCTCAGCCACACTAGGCCCCAGGACTACATGGCCTGGTACCAGCCGCCCCTTTCTCAGCCAACACCCATCACAGCAGTCTATGAATGCTAAGTAACTTTACTTTGTTACGGCCAGCCAGCCATCTTTTTAAAGTCGTCGATCTATCTAGAATCTCGATGGAGCGCACTGGACGATTGGGCGCTGGACACACTTGTCGATACGTGGTCTCCACTCAATTTCAGCAATGGTAGCCCACTGGCACAACCACACATTTTTTATATTTTTTTACACACGTTTACACACACAAAGGGGAAAACGTTTGGCATGGTATGGGCAGGAATGAGGAACATGTTGTGAGCATGAATGTAGATGGGTATAGAGGCAGAGGAAGACCAAAAAAACGATGGATGGATTGTGTGAAAGATGATATGGATAGGAAGGGTGTTACTAGTGAGATGACGACAGACAGTGAAGTATGGAATAAGAAAACATGCTGCGCCGACCCCAAATAAATTGGGATAAGGGCAGGCAAATGATGATTTTTACACACGTGTACGTGTCACGTCTGGTTAAGTGGGTCGTTATACCACCCCCGTATAGCCCCTCTACTACGTTTCCCCGGAGAGCTGTCGGATCTTTGATAGATGCAGCTTTATTCGCCTGCTTCAACAGTCTATCAGCCTCAGGTCTGCACGCACCACATTTCCAGTGACGTGAGCCGTGTTACAGAACCTGACTCAAGACACAATTAGTTCTTAGAACAAGATTCAACCAATCAAATGGCTTCAAATCTACTAATGCAACAAACAGATGTACCTATAGTATATATAGAACTGAAACTCAAAAACTTTTTTTTCCATCAAACCCATACGTGTGGGTTATCTATGAATAGGTCTTCAAAAATGATATTGAGGTTTCCAAAATATTTTTTTTCTAAACATAATAGTTTGCGCGTGAGAGATACTTCCAAAGTGGTAAAATGTGTCCCCCCCCCCTGTAACTTCACTACATAGTATAAAACAAAGTCGCTTTTTCTGTCCCTATATCCCTATGTCCCTATGTATGCTTAAATCTTTAAAACTACGCAACGGATTTTGATGCGTTTTTTTTTAATAGATAGAGTGGTTAATGAGGCAGGTTTATATGTATAATACATGCATATTATAGTAGTAGAGAAAAGCCGAGAAATTTAAAGATTTGTAATGTGATGTCGTAACAAACATATTTTGCTGCGCTTACATTGCAAACGCTGGCTAAACCTTACGAGATAGATCAAATTTATGTACTACGGAATTAAGATGAATAAAAAAGTCCGCAACAGCATATGTTTATCTCCTAAGGATAACCCACAGTAACCAGTATTTTTATCTTTTACATATTACAAAAAAAATATGGGTTATTTACCAAGCTATTTTAAACGATACAGTATCATTCCTTATCCAATTAAAATTAGATACGTTGTGCATTTCATGTAGATCAAAATTGCCCTTTACAGCCTGTGATTTAAATGAATATTTTCGAAGATATTACAGATTTAAAAATTGCGGGACGTAGCGTTTGCGGCGGTACCGGCCGGCCGGGGTAGTACTGTAGTGTATGTAGTATCAGCATTGTACCCGTGCGAAGCCGGGGCGGGTCGCTAGTCTAAAATAAGAGAATGATAAAACTAAAAAAAATATATGATGATGGTCATATGGAATGGTGACATCCATTATCATCGTCCGGCGCGCTAATTGGTCTATCACCACTATATCAGGTTTATTGGCTAATAGTCGTAAGAAGAAGAGATAAAAGTATTTATATTTCCATCAAATAATTTACCATTGTCTCCAAGTCAGGCAAGCACCAGCTCCACAAGTGAGCAAGTGCCACACTCCTACAATAATCGAACAATACCTACAACAATCAATTGTGTATATCTGAAGATGACGCAACCTTCCCTCCCCCTCATAATCTGACTGTAATACACGTGTTAGTGTTAGTGGTGTAGTAGAGTGTGAGTCAGCGCGTTAATCCTGCTGGGTAATTTGCAGTAATTGCGCGAGTGTGTGGCGCGCGCGTGTGACGCGCCGCCGAATTAATTAGGATGAATGTCCTGACTCCTGACGCCCCTCCCCCGCCGCGCCGTGAGAACCACTCGCAGTGCGCCTGCGCACTCGCCACCACCTACTGACATAGCACCAAACCCTTACTTTACAGTGCACAAACCATTCACCACTATCAGCGGCCTGACAGTAATGTGCACCGCTGCAGTGCCGCGGCCGAGTCGCACCTGTGCTGCGCCGCCTGCACTGCGCGCCCGACACGTTTGTCAATATCAACGAATTAGCATGTTCCCCTCGCTCCGGTTACAGTGACGACCGGGAATTGACTACAATAACAATCTTGATTCATTTCGATCCCGTTTCATGCGAAATTGTGACATTAATTATCGATTTGTAAGCATGTCATCTTTGCAAAACAAGCTCGATTCTATCAGATTACATTGCAATCTTCCAGGACCATCAACAAAGTGAGTAAGATACCGCATACGTACCTACACATGCACGCTACTGTGACCACATAATTAAATGTACAAACACACACGGTCTCTTACTTCACGACATTGTTAATACACACACATACATACAAGCAATTTAGGAAACGCAGGTAGAGCCCACAGCAGACAGTTAACCGTTTGGTTATTTTGTTTCTATTTTCAAAATAAACGACGCCATGAAAGGCAGACATTAAATTAAACAGTTTTATGCCTCGGCGAACGTAAACAGCTCAACCGATAGCGATACTGCACGCGCTGCAGTTTGTGCGTTGAGTTGCATCAGCGTGACTGCAGCTCGGCAGCGTGCCTCGTGGACTGACCTCCTTTAATTATGACATTACCCTTAGCGAGGCCGCAGTCCTCACACTGCGCCACAATTCAATTAATCAAAATCCAGGTGAGTGTGGTGTCTACCGAACAATTGACAATAGCTACACATTGCACACACAACTAATTAATTTCGGTCATTGATCAAACGTCTTGCATAACACACACCACGAGTACTCGTGTATCACACGAGTATGCGCGAGCGCGGCGCAACAGGTGGTCCCCACATAAAAACTAATAAGCGAAGGATGCGGGGCGGCGGGGTGGAGCGGCGGAGAGGGCGCGGGCGGGGCCAGCGCGGGGTGAGGGGGAGGAGGACGCCGCACTCATTAGCCGCTCCCGGAGGAATCTGACGGAGGCATCCGCGAGCATCCTACAGAATGTACCGGTTACATATCGCGAATGAGGATACTGATCTCATGATTTTTTTTACAATAAATATATCGTTGTGGGACGAGCTCAGCGACTGGCGCTGTCAGACGACCGGGGCACCGTCGGCTCGCCGCGGTGGACGTGCTGGCCAGCTGGGCTCAGCACGGTGCAGCTTTTGTCGCTGGTAGGTTCCTAACACTGACATTGTAGAGAGTACCTATTTCGTCTAGAAATAACTGAATTCCGATTTCCGCAGGAGCAGCTACTGACCCAGCGCCGATGGCCCGATACTCCTGATACCTGGCATACGAAACAAGCTCGTAAAATTGATTGATATTCTTGTTTTAATAACTTACGCTCGCTGAGATAAAATACGGGTCCGCCATAAACCGTTCACTAATAACACGCACAACATAAATCTACGTTAAATGCACGTATTAAATTATGCGCTTGCGTACATCCCGCACCCCCCCCCCCCAACCAATATTGTAGGTCTGGCGAGGCAGTGCCTCCTGCCGCCTGACAACTTTCCTAGAAATGTATTACTTCACACAAGTCAGATTGGTTGGCGGTCTGACGAGCACAAACAGTTAAAGATATTACTAGCAATTAAATAATGTAGTAATTCTCAAAAGAAGAGTTCAAATGACTGATGACGATGGAAAGTTAGTTTTTCGTGGCTCGTGGCTCGCGTTCAGTTCCGCGGCACGTCGGGCGCGCCGCTCACTCGTCAGCTCAGTGTAACGGTACTGCGCCATGCCGCCGAGGAGCCTCCGCCGTCTTCCTGCAGCCCTGGAACCACTTAACCAAATTGTATATACACGTGAACGTGGTTGACTTGTTTACTTGAACTAAAGTTCGTTTTATTGCTAGACTAGCTGTTTCACCGCACTTCGCCCATCCGGGTAAAAAATATCTGATGTGTTCATCCAGGTTATAAACTACTTGCTGTTCCCGCGGTGTCGCCCGCGTCCCGGGAACTATTTAACGCATGCACCCGAATAAACAGTAGCCTCTAACCGTATACATATATATATCCAGGGCCCCTCTATCTCTATACCAAAGATTATCAAAATCAATTCAGCTACTTTATCACAGTTTTATCGTGAAAGCATAAGAAACAAACAAATTCACTTTCACAAAAATAGCTAAAATATTAGCCACACGCGTGCGACTTGCAGTTCCGACTAGAAGGGCTATGACACTGCACTGAACCAGTGCTCTGAATTTAGAGTCTCTCTTATTCACTGTACTACACGACGGCGCCGTTCTCCGGACTTCCCTCTGCCTTGTCTACAATACAATCATGTTTTGTTTTATTCAATAAATAAAAGTTTTTCAAACTGCCGAGATACAATGTGAACCATCTCCGGAATTGAAACAACTCGCTACTTCAGTTAGTTTACGAAGCAGTGTGAAAATAAAAAAAAAAATAAAACCGACTTCCAAAAAAAACTGAAAAGTAAAAAATAATTTTTATTTAAACGCTTTACGACCAAAACATCGCTTTCGAAGTCGGTGTCTTGTAAGTTACTATTGTTAGTATTTCGCCACCGACTTCGAAAACGATGTTTTGGTCGTAAAGCGTTTAAATAAAAAATATTTTTTACTTTTCAGTTTTTTTTGGAAGTCGGTTTTATTTTTTTGTAAAAAGTTTTTTATTTTTTCGCTTTTCAGTGTCTCGGTCTTGCTATCTTAACTAAATAAACACACCACTTTTTTAGGTTGTAATAAGCGTAAATAACCAAATCATCTAAGTATTTGGCATATCAGCAAGTAGAGATAAATCGTTATTTTTGATATATTTATAAAACTAAATATTTATAAAAATTATATGGGATCACACGGGAAGCACCAGCTTTCAAATAAAAAAAGAATCATGAAAATCGGTTCACCCAGTCGCAAGTTATGAGGTAACAAACATTACATTAAAAACAAAGTTGCCCTCGATTTCTCAGGGTTCCCATCATCAGATCCTGACTTGATGACTATGGGACCACCTGGAAAGTATACCCTACCAAATAAAAAAACAATTTTGCAAATCGGTCCAGGCGTCTTCGAGTAATCGGTGAACATACATAAAAAATAAAAAAATAAAAAGATCCCGACGAATTGAGAACCTCCTCCTTTTTTTTGAAGTCGGTTAATGACACTTTTTATCGAGAATCGTTATCGTTCGCATCGGATCGGCATTAGTTACAAATTTAACATAATTCGTACATTAGTAGGAGAGGTGCGCACACGCCGCGGTACTGCGCTCGATTAAGTGGCTCACTTACAAGCACACAACTGAGGGGAGGATAAGTTACACACACATCGATAACTTACAGCACTTACAAGTGATGCGTATCGCGGCGCTGGCTCGGGCGGCGTGTGCTTAGCTGCAGCAGCAACAACGCGTTTTGATATTAGGTGCACTAACGAAGTAGGTACACACTCACTGGGAATAATTTAGTAAGCCGATATATCCGCAATGTGTCATGAATTTGATCCTGTGGTTGAGCCCTTTCCGCCATGCCTTTTAACCATGATAACCGGTCAGCGATAATACAGAAAGTTTGGAAAGCCTACTTACTTCATTGTAATTATAACTCTCGAATAGAACGACATTCGGTGTTTGCTATGTTGCAATGGCCGACTGCCCGCCGCGCTCGTGCTGTCCGTCCGTCCGGCACACAGTTCGTGTATTACTTCAGAGCATAGCGAGGGCGGATCAAGTTCGAGAATCAATTAACTGAACACTTCATTACCTTGCCGCAGACAGATATTTAAATTGTCGTGAACATATGACGTAGATCTAGACGATAGTATCAGCGGGCATGCGCCTGGGCATTGCGTGTGCAGTGTTCATTACGCGGCGCTGGGCTACGGGATCAGGTGACCGGTGCAGGCGTCAGGTACCTGCCGGCCGACGTTATCAGTGGCAGCGGGAGCGGGTCGGCGGGGTCGCCTCGCTGTCGGTGCCGCCGCCGCGCCGGTGCCGTCCGTCCCACTCTCCCGGCGCTAGCGCCAGTGCGCAAGTTACTACAAAATACTTAGTCTTACTATAATATGTATATAGGACTTAGTGTTGATGCTTACCTTCATAATAGGAATATATACAAACACTTGCACACCCTACGCCATTGCGCGCGGAGTCCCACGGGCTCACGCGACCAGCTCCTGCGCTGTCACTTGTTATGCCGATTCCCTCTCAAGTGCAACTCGTTGACATGAGTGCGCGCCAGCCGGCGACATGTTGTTAATTAGCCGCGGAGCGCGGTGTCGATGACGGCCGCCGACACAGGACGGCGCACGGGCGATGTCGCTGCGCGTCAGCTACGTTCTTATTGCGTGATGCCTGTGTGGGGGACGGAAACCCGTTGTGTTGCCAACATTACGGCGGTAATTAGCCGTCAATTAAGGCATTCCTGTGATCCTTGGTTTAATTCATTAATTACGTATATCAGGTTTATCGTTCAGGTAGACGTAACCTTGATGTGCCGCCGGCGACAGCGAGCAGTGGTCTGGCAGCCGTGACGTCACACAGCCTAGTGACATCGTCGGCGGCAGCGTGCGCGTGCGCTGATCTCACGTGCTTACACAAGGGAGTCTATACAGCGAATACGGTATTTTTTACTGTTTATAATTCCAATGTTAAACTATCTTCCACCATACCTGATTGATTGATTTCAATTCAAAGTCTCAAGTCAATAAAAAAAACAATTCCAACAGCTATGTCAGGTATCCGAAATTCTTCGGATCGTGAGAGCGGCGCGACGTTGTGTGCGCATGCGCAGTGCACCGAATGTCCCACCAGCGGCTGATGGCCGCAGTATCGCGCACACATCGCACCCAATAGCGCTAATTAATTTAAATCTATGCCACCAGATAAAAAACGAATTAAACAACTAAACATTCACATAAACGCATCCCAAAAGATTTAGTGAACGCTAGCAATGCGATGATATCGCCCAGCTGTGGGCAACCGCTGGGAACGCGACGTGACCCCCACTGATACCATCGGAGCGAGCGTGTTTATTGCCATTACAGTGCTATTGTTACGCTTTCACGGCAAAACGGCTGAACCGATTTGTATGAAATTTGATATTGAAATAGTTTGAACCCCGAGGAAAGTTATAGGATAATTTTTATGCAACTTCGTGAAGTAGTTTCCTCCTAATGTTATTCGTAAAGTTGGGATAACTAATTCTAAAATATTTATAGATCCAAATTTGCGAACGCGTTGATGTCTTTTACAGGACAGCTCGTGTTCCGGTCGCGATGTTCTGTGCGTGCGTGACGACTTCCCCGCTGTGAGCAGTGCGCCGCGCCATCGTGCGGTCGAGATGTGTGCAGTGCCGCGCGGCTGCCGCTCGGCCGGCTCGCGGTCCGCAGATATTTACGAGCCGCGCCTGCGATCGCTCGCGGAATAAAACTGCGCTTAATGAAAATATGACACCTTTAGCGAGCGCGGCCGTGTGAACCGCGCCACTGCCACTCAGCCGGGCGATGCGAGCAGCACACGGAATGTTTCATGCACACTGAGTTTTGTTTATTTCTTAAAGCTGTAAAGTAAATGTGATGTCGGGCACAGCTAGCGACACGACACAGCGTCAGCGGGCAGCGCGAACTACTTTCCAAAATGTATTCGAAAGATAAGGGATTCTAATAGATTCTCGCATTATTTAATTAAATTGAAAACTTTATTCTTACTATTGGATGGTACGAATTATTTTTGCTGCATTTCAAATGTCACTTTCGCTTTAGGATACCTAGTTGTGATAACGATTTAGAAATTGCTGACATAAACTACGTTGAAATAAAAGTAAATATCACAACAATCATGTGGTTATTATTTAATCCCCGATGTGTCGTGTGTTCAGTAAATCAGTGTTCCCCGCTCTATGACGTGTACTTGAGCCGGTTCCCGGCGGTGGCGCCTTTTTGCCGAATCTGCGCCAGCGCACATAAATCCTGCAACCGTCTGATTTGCGGGGCAAGTGGGGCGGGCTGGGGGAGAGGGGCTCGACAGAGGTAACCGGCTCATTAAAATACCTAAAACAGAATCGCGGGCGCAGTTTAATAAAAGACGATGTTAGCGCTCGTGAGAAACCCGCGCTAATTAACTGACGGGAAAAACTCGGACAGAGCAGCGCCCGCGCCGCCGAGCGAGCAAGCGAGCAAGCGAGCGAGCGAGTGAGCGCATCGAGAGGAGCTCCCACTGCTCCTGCGCACTGAGAGGAGCGCGGCTCGCAACAAGTGATGAAATATTGTTCGGTAATTATTATGCGTAATTACGTAGTGTAATTATCCACTTCTCGCCCGATGTCGCTCCGGCAAGTGCTGCGTGCTCCGGCACGAGTCGCTCGGGCCGCGCACACGTCATCTTGTTAATATGCTATTGGCGTGACGTATTGATGTGCTACTCAGTGGGTGTGGGCGGCGACGCGCCTACTGCCGCAGGTTGTGGTGGCGGTGCTGGGCCTCTGCCGACCCACTGGAGTAGGTTTAGGTTATCGATGTTGCAAGCTCCGCACGTTATACTCCACTCAGCTGCTATAACCTTTTGAAACCGTAAGCCATAGTCACTCATATAAAAAACTATCGGCAGATGTCTGCGCTGCTATATTTGTATCATACACATACAGTACATAAATATACACTTCAAAATATCAAGTGAGAGTGGGAACCACGTGTCACCAGATCACTGCCCACTAGTACAGTTAGACACAAACTAAAAATATCCTTCTGTGACAATTTTTGGACATTGGATACTGTTTTTATATACGATAAATACGTATTTAACCATTGTAAATATGGCAGCATCATATTTACTATCTATATAATATTTATATAAAATGGATCCCTATTTCCTTTGGTCACGGCATCACGCGTGAACGGCTTGACCGATTTCGATAAAATTTGGTACGGACCCTGGAGAAGATTTTAGATTTTACTTTATATCCGGGTGCATGAAGTAGTTCCGTCGGGACGCGGGAGCACCGCGGGCAGCAGCTAGTCGTACAATAAAACAATGACAATGCAAGTAAAAACAAAAAAAAATTGCTGGGACGTTTGGTCATCACTGCTTCTTACCAGCCGAGCACTAGGAAGCGACGAAGGGAGGGCGTCTTTGGAGTGCGGTCATAATGTATTTTGAACTGAAAGTGCACTAATATAATTTGTCTAATTTCAATATTTTTTTGACTTTGACTATTTCTGTCGCAATAAAACCCTTAGTAAACAGCAAACGATTCTCGCGAGACACTGAGTCATAACAGACGTGAGACAGACAGGCAGACGAGCAGCCAGGTGACTTCACCTCAAAAAACAAAGTGCAGTTGTTAGGGAGGTGACAAGTGCCGGGGGCGGGTATTCAAACGACTGTAGTGTGCCAACCGCCGCCGACACAAAAACTAACTCGCGGCCTTCCACCGCGCGGTAATGACGCGCGACGTGCGCGTGCGCCGCACCTGCCGCGACGCGTATTCATATCAGCGCCGCAAGCAGCGCGCGCGCAGAGGAGCCACTGCCCCGCGGCCGCGCCTGCCTGCTGCCCGCGCCCGCAGCACACAGCGGGGCGCGGGCCACCAGTCCCGTGCACGTCGCGAGCGGTGCCCGACTAGGTACAGCAGTACTCACTGAAGCGTTCTGCGTAATGAACCTTCTGTAGTTTCTTGTTGACTGGTACCGGTATTGACTCGCTTGGATGCGCCCGCGCATCATGCTTGCACACACTTTTTTTCCATCGTTTTTGCTGGGTATTAATTACGTCGGCGCACGCGCGATTATCTGCCCGATTTGCCGTGCGCCCGCGCAGGCTTCGCGGCCGGCTCAGCGCGACGCAAATAGATCTGCATTCCTGATCACACACGACGCAACACAATGAGCTCACTTTGAATTGAAACAACCAAAAATTTAAAACACTTGTTTAATGGTGAAATAGACTGTTGTTGCTTATCTATTGCGATCATAGCTGTTAATTGGTGTCGGCACAGCGCTCCGTGTACCGCTGGAGGACACGTCGGCTCTATCGCTTTACTAATAGACACCGCATCCTGCGCACACGCATGCGGAAGCCACCCCTTGTTTACATTTTAATACGGAGATTAGATGGCATCACCACTCGCCAACCAGCGTCAGCGCCACTGACGTCACGCAGTAGCACCGCCGCCGCCGCGCTCGACCCACGGCACCCAAACATTCAGCTATTTGTGAGTGTCGAGTGCCAGTAGGTATGGTGGAACTCCATGTATACCGCGGTGCATGAAAAATGGTCCGCAGTAGAATCTATTGGTACTGCAGCGCCATTTCCAAGCGCGGGGGCAGGGAGGGGCTCGCGCACAGCACGCACGTCAGGGGGTACTCGTACCCGTGTCGCCGACACGTCAGGACCTCCTGAAATGATGACGTGCCAGTGAATCTATGGTGTTGTCACTGTTATAGATTCCTACGTGGAACATAGTGTGCAACATGCCACGTCTGACCTGCAGACCTGTGCGGCCCTGTCCTAGGTGTGGGCGTGACCTTCCGCCGCGACGCGCTCCCGGCGGCTGCAGTGCCGGCGCACATCGGCTCGCAGCCACTCAATATAAAACATTTGAACAAACCCCGCGACTGATGGTTCGTTACGATCGCGGTCATTTACTCTGCGCCCGCGCCGTGTAAATTGCTGCCCCCCGGCCGCACCACCCCGCCCCCGCGCCTCCGGCCCGCTCCGTGCCCCGGGGTCACGCTCCGCTCGAAGGCTTCTATTTTTGTTCAGGTCCGGGGTAAATTGCAAGCCGGTATGATGACCGCCCGCTGGGACCCATTTATTATTATAACTAATCTTAATGAGAATTCTCTTATCGCGCACTCGCAGCGTTCGAGCGACCCAAATTTAAATTGTATTTTGGAATAAATGTTTCTAGTTGGTTCCGTTAGGTCGTCGAGTTGGAATCTCGGCGGTGACCGTGACGTCTCGACATGCGCGTACTAGTCGTTTCCGCGATTTTGAAAGGCCGAAGTGATCGGCCGTGGAGCATCAAGCAGGGAGCGGAGCGCGAGGAATAGTCTATTAGTGTGCGGCGCTGACTACAATGGAAGCAGTTTTTGTGAGGGCCCACAGCGGCGCATGAGCGTGACGTCGGCGGCCGACACGCCGCACACCGCTAATGAATTGGATTATATGGCGCGTTGTGGCTTGTGGCGCGCCGTGACGCACTATGACGCGTTTTTGTCGATCACGCCGCCACCACGACGCGGGAACAAATTAAATCTCTACGTTTTACGAGCGGATCATCGACTCGATACGTTTATATCGAGTCATGCTCCGCCATTTCCAATTTAATTTATAACTTATAGCACAAAAAATGAATTTAATTAGAGCTCCCTTTTGTGGTGGACGTGAGTCCAATCTGGCGGCGCAGTCCCTACGGTGACTGGCAGTCGCCGGGGCACGGTCGCTGCTCGGCCGGGTTGTAGGGACATATTTAACAGGAGGACTCAGATCACCACTTTATTCAACTTCAAGGAAAGAAATGGAACTAAGAACAATGATGTTAACGATCATCTGCAGGATAAACTATTGTTTAAATAACCTATTTTTTTAAGAAGTGGGTTACTAATACTATTTAACAGTATCCGTACCTATAGGAAACGACAAACGCGACAACGACGAGGATAATTAAAATCTCGTTGAAAATAGGCGGTCATTGTTAACAGACTTCAAAAAGGAGGGAAAAATATTTTCGTATGTTTGATATCGATGATATTTTTTTATTTTGTAAAAAATACTTCACAGGTAAATCATATAAACATCAGTTTAGTTGTTTTCCAAATAATTGTTAAAAATAACGGCTTATCTCAATCTGCGCATACGCCACGAACTTAGATAATTTAGTGATATACGCTTAGTGCTACCTAATAAGAGGTGGTGTGCAGGTCTGGGTACTACCTGAAATGTATACTGATAAGTTAATAAGATCGAGACACTGAAAAGCGAATAATAATAAAAACCCGGGAAGCAAAAAAGTTAAAAATAATACTAAAACCTACCTATATTAATAAACCTAACCTAATCTACGATTAACCTATAATAAAATTTAACAATTTTTTGGAGTCGGTGCCAAGCTAAGTAATGAATCCAGAATTCCATGGTATTTTGCCGTTCCGGCACCGACTCAAAAAAAATAAAATAATTATAGGTTAATCGTAGATTAGGTAAGGTTTATTAATATAGGTAGGTTTAAGTATTATTTTTAACTTTTTGTGCTTTTCGGGTTTTTTGAAGTCGGTTTGTTTTTTTTGGCAAAAAAAATATATTTGTAAGTTTTTAGTGACATATTTTTAATCTTATATAAAATATGGGTAGGCCAGGTAAAGATGCTTCTCGTATGAGAAAACGGCGTCGAACTGAAACTGAAAAGAAATCCACTGCCGCGCATCTCGCATCGCTATATTCACGAGGTGCCTATCTCTGAAGCCAGGCATCAGATTTACACTGTAAGAAACTTTCAGGTGTTGTTAGAACCCCCTCGAATGTCTATGGTCTCCATCACCAGACCTGGAATGGCACTAATAACCCATATGGATGTAAAGTCTCATCAATATAAATTAATTAAGTCTAAACACAAGGTAACTGCTGTAAATCGTTGAGGAGTTCCCTCGACTGTATTTTGACTCCATCATCAGATTGACTCTAGACCTTCATAAAATTGTAGTGCTTTAAAAAACTTAATGAAAAAATTAACAAACGCACTAGTTGCCCCTAGGATTTTCGAAAATTCACCTGGACTTCTCTGGGATGCCATGATCAGTTCTTAGTTTCCTTATCATGGGACCATTTGGGAAGTATATCCTTCCCAACAAAAAAATAATTTTTCAAATCAGTTGGCAAGCGATGGAGTTATGCGCGAACAAACATAAAAAAATAAAAACATTCGAATTGATAACCTCCTCCTTTTTTAGAAGTCGGTTAAAAAAGGTTTGCACAAAAAAAATCGACTCCCAAAAATATTGAAAAGGGAATAATATATGTATTATTTTAATAAAACTTTATTTAAACGCTTGTCGACCAATAAATACCTACATCGCTCTAGCAGTCGGTGGCAAAATACAGTAAAATGCACAACAGTAACCTACGAGACACCGACTTCTAGAGCGATGTATTGGTCCACTAGCGTTAAATATAGAATTTAGTTTTGTGTTTTCAGTGTTTTTGGAAGTCGTTTTTCTTGTAAAAACGTTTTGGTGAATTTAAAAACTATGTAGGTACCTAATGTCTGTGTTATCGGTATTATTTATACTTGATTGATTGAAACTGTTTTCGTAAATAAATAATATTGATGGCGTGCAGGGTGCGCGGGCGCAGGTCGGGTGGCGCGCAGGCTCCCGCCGCCGTTCGCAGGATGCTTCTCTAAATGACAGAGCACAGAGCGGGCAGGGGCGCTGAGTAGGGGCGCGAGGGGGGAGGGACGCGGGGTCGATGCCCGCGCAGCGTGCAGGTGCCTGCGCGTACGCAGCATACACACTCAGAAGATTCACTGTGAACAACCTGGGAAAAAGCAAGTGATGCTCGCATGCACATGCAGACAGGAGAAGAGCACCAAGCAGCCGCCGGTGTGCTCGCGGCTGAGCTGGCGGACCTCCTCTCACGGGACAAGTCTTGTATCAGTTGCTTCTCATTAATTGATCTTCTGCGGGTGGCGGCGGTGTGGTGCGCCCCCCCCCCGCGCCTCTCTGACATAACACCTGACTGGTTCTCTGACATAACCCGCTCCCGCTCCGCACATATCTGCTGCGCTACGGGTTTTTGTCGCGGGAACAGCGCAGGCGCAGCCGCCGACTGGGCTCGCATTGAGGTGGAGATAATATGGCTGTACAATTATAGTAATAAAAATCGCGAATTTGTCAAATACAAGTGTTTCAACAACCTCATATTTAAATAGTCAACAATCAGGGTCCTAAAACAGGGTCATTGTAACGTAATATGGTAAATATATATTGAAAAACTTTATAAAACCAAAACACTCCTTTATGTGAAAACAAGTTAAACGCTAATAGTTGATATGATAATACGAGCCAAAGTAAGGCGTGTGCCGTCGCCGCCCTGTCAGTGGCACTCGCTGGGCGGCCCGCCCCGTGCCGCCCGGCGGCTGCCCGCTCGGCGCGCCTCTGTGCGACGCTGCTGCCTGCGCGGCTCGCGCTCGAGCTGCAAGCTCGCCGCTGACTTACTTATGCTGATGCTTTTATAATATGTTAACAATTTAGTGTATTGTCTAGTGGACGTCCAACGCGCAGATTAGCGTCGGTTAGCCGCCGGAAGCCGCTATCTGCTTCCGCGCGTGTTGCCCATTGCGCTGATAAGGCGCGCGTGCGCACCACGCCTCCCCCCCCCCGGCCTCCCCCCGCCTCCCGCCGCTTATCACCGCGCTGTGTACAGCGCGTGCCGCTCTACCTACACAGCGATAATGATAAATCTCTGAATTTGGTCGACCTTGAGTACTTTGCGCTTCGCAAATATTTGGGAAGGTAATGGAATTATCTACTCCAAGTGATTGAACGAGTGCTAGCACGGCTCGGACTGCTCGCGGCCACGCTCACCCGGCCGCGCGGTGCTCAGGACTCTTATCACGATGATTCCTCGTCATCACCTTAACGTAATATGAACTTACGCTGGTGTATGTATGGCCGATGGGAGCGAAACCAGCTCAGCTTAACATTAAGTGTATATTATCACCGACATCTAGAGCGAGCGTTTCAGCAGAAAGTTATTTTATTTTTGTCTTTTCAGTGTTTTGGAAGTACTTTTAGGGTTCTGTACCCAAACGGTAAAACGGGACCCTATTACTAAGACTCTACTGTCCGCCCACCTGTCTATTTCGTGTGATAGTAAGACAGTTGAAATTTTCACAAATGATGTATTTTAGTCGCTGCTATAACAAGAAATACTAAAAAAAATACAAAAATAAATATTTAAGGGGGCTCCCATACAACAAACGTGATTTTTATCGATATCGATAAAGGCAACAGGTTATAATAAATGTATTTTCGCTTTCAAGTGTTCCTATTCGAATAACAGTATTCTGCAAGGAGAAGGTATACGTTGTCTACTCGAGCTCCACACTGCCTGCTCATGTCGCGGATAGTGTTGCGCCGAGCGCGTGGGGCGAGCGTGTGCGCGCCGCGCGCCGCCCCGCCAGCGACGCCTTGAGTGCGCTCGCACTTGCACGCACCTCTCAGTCAAAGTGCACGGCTGCAGAACGTTGAATGCGCACTATTTTCTGAGAAATAACAAGACACTATATTGCTCATATTCAATTGAAACCTTTGATAGACATGCCTAATTTTCTAAAAAACATGTGCAAATACCTACCATTTGGAGATTATTTCATAACATATTTTCTAAATTTCCTCTCGACAAAGATAATGAACAAACATCGAAACTATATAAATGATAATGGCTGTACTGCAGCACGTACAAGCTCGCGGCCCTCTTATCAACTTACAACAAACATGAATGCGATGGGTATCGCGCCCGCTGCGCCACTGTTATGTCACCAGTACACACATGTTCCCAACGTTGTAATGCAATTAAATTATGTTATCATCAAACTAAATGTGGAGCAGCACTCTTATGAAACAGCGGAAATATCCTCAGCGTGCCTGTCTCTGGCGCCAGAGTGCACGACTGGTGACGCGGCCTCAGCTCAGCCATGCGGCACGGCTATGTACGACCTCCGGGAGACTATTGCGACTGTCTTCCATAGTAGATCTTAGCCGAGCAGCTCGCTCCGAGCTAGCGGACACGAGCTGCCACCGCCGCCAGCGCACCGTGCGGTGTGTTACACGCGGCCCATGGCTTGTCATTACGTAGACATTGGGAACAATTAAGTATCAAACTATAGTAGATAGTTTATCGTTATTTTATTTCTGACGTAGGTTATGTTAATGAAGTCGACCACTACAGGAACTCTTACTTTCTGCACACAGTTTACAACAACTGACAGATTTATAAGGATCTTTCAGCGAATAGCTTACAAAATAGATAGTAGTGCTTCAGAGTCGACAGCAGCGCGGCAGCGCGGCACTAGCGCGACTAACGAGCGCACGTCGCGCCTGACACATCCGCGCTGAAGAGCGGCCGCGCGGCGCCGGGACCGCTGTATGGCCGATCAATTGTACCACAACTATTTACCTAATCGCGACCGATATTGAGGTCGTCCAGCTATCCGCTAAGTGGCGCTCTGGCGGCTTTATAGCCGTGTAGCACTCGCTTGCGCGCGTGTGCAGCACCGCATTATGCCTGCGCCCGCACAAAGTACGTACACCGCACGAGTGACGCGGTGCGCCGCCACATGCCACATATGTCGGTGCATGTCACAGTTACTGCGCTCTGCACTAGGCGGAAGCGGTAATAGTAAGCGATAATAAAAGATATCCAAATCAGGTAGGTATTCTGCGTGGCGATCTGCGTCAATGTTATTGTTACTAGCCGCCACAGCCGGCACGCGCTCCGACCATCACAATTTTGTACATCCTCAACATCTGTGATATTGCTCACTAACAATGTCATACAATTTTGCGCCACTTGTAACGAATCTACATCCTACTTATTCGTTCAGTAACTAACACGTAGGGTTGCGTTTGCGTCCGCGCAGCTGCCCATATTGTGGCGCTTATTGCGTGCGCAATAAGGCGGCACTCGCAGCGCGCGGGGTGCGCACCCCCGGCCGGCCGGCCCCGGGGTACTTGACGCCACATGCCATCCAACTAATCACGCCGCATGCCGTCTCATGACACTAGCGGTGTACTACGCGCTCTGCTCCGTGTCACGTGCGAGCCGCATCTGTGCGGAGAAACGCGGCGGGCAGCAGTCGCCGGTCATGGCAGCGTGCGGTACCGGCGACTGCCTCAGGATGCGGGCGAAACCTTGGGGGACAGCTACTTATTTTATTACCTAGTTAGTCACATCCAGCAAGATTAAGGCGGACACGAATTAGCAACCTGAACATAATTTGTGTTAAGTCGGAGGGCAGTAGCATTAGGTCCTGTAGTGAATCTAACTAAGCATTAGGCGCTATCCACACATTTCCGAGTAGCCGTCCCTGACAGAACACGGCAGGGGAAAAAATCGGTTACATTCAACTTGTACTCGTTCACACATCCCCGTGTCAGGGGCATCCGGATCGTCAGTGTCCTGATGCACGGACGCTCTGACAATGCTATCCGATTTTTATCTTGGTACATTGCCAGCCGTTTAAAAAATATACGTTTTGACGGCTGATAGTCTTCTTAGGTAGTGATCTGCTTCTTCTTCTAGCGCTTTTGCAATCATTGTTAACTCTTCATTGTTAAATAAAGACATCGTGTTTGAATACGGGTGACGGATGGCACGTCCCTGACGGGAACACTGAGACGAACAACTCGGAAAATGGATAGAACTGACCCGGAAATGTGTGGATATCGCCTTATGCTATTGCTCCGCCACGTAACAGTATCACACACAATTTGACGGATGTTTAAAGTTACGGATCTAATCAAGTACAGAAGAACATTATATTTGTTTGAGATACGGCATCGCTTTGGTCAATGTCGTTCCGGCACTAACAGAGCCCAGAACTACAGGAGATGCGCTATTTCTTTGCTCGTCGTCTTCGGTGTTATGTATTATTGTGGCGACGTCTGCACTGCGCAAGAGAGAATCGTACCATGATAGCGAGACGTACTAATAACAAGAGAGAGTTCCTGCTCTATTATATTAGGTAATGTAAAGAGTCATGGGCGCAGTAGTGTCAGGTTGCCCGGTCACGGGCCCGCGGTGTCCATTACATCAACAATGATCAACGGGCTCGTAAATGGCCTATCATCATCCAATAATATTTGGTGGCCGCCGGACAAACAGCGGCGGGGGCCGGCGGGAGAGCGGGGGCCGCGGCAGAGCGGGCCGCGCGGCGCGCCGAGTGCTCGACAAACTCGGCCGCGCGGTGTTTGCGCTCCGCACACCTGGACCACTCTTGTTTTTCATACAACGCCCAGTTTTTTCTAACAACAAAGTTTGGGATGCGTTAATTTGAATCTCGTTTTTGTTATACAGCGTGTGCAAACAGCGACGGGTCGCACCACCTGTGCCGCGCACGCTCAGGCGCTCACACAACACCGATGAGGATTGACAGAGCACGAGTGCAGCTCGTGGCTGTGCCGGTGTGCGTACTTAACCGGCCAAGTGCGAGCAGGACCCGGCCACTGGGAGATTCGTACTTTTGGTACCTACCTATTTAAAAATCTGAATTTCTCAATTCAAATTCATATACGTTCAATTATTTTTAAGATAATTGACAGTTACGTGGTAGGTATATTCCGACCGCTGAAAAACACATCTTTTACTAACCGGGAGGGACCCCAGAAACAGGCGCCGGCTTTGAACTCAGATCACTCGCTCCCTGAGGGTCCAGCATCACTGGCCCATTCACCCCTTACTACAAAGCTGTCACCCTCCGAACAGAGTTCTTGGCTCTGCTCTAGGGACTCCACTCTCGATGCCCAATAAAGACAAGCTAGGGGCGGGATACCTATTCCTCATCATTGTTCACTTCAGTCAGACGGTAAAGGCAAGCCCGAGATGAGGAACGATTTCGAATAATTTAGAACCCTGAAAAGATTCATTCAAATCTAGTTGTGTAAATGATACGACTATTCAGTTGTAAAAGTTGTAAAAGTGCTAACAAGTTGTATAGCTAAATATGGTGACGGCGACGACGTGTGACAGAGCTGTACCTACTACTGACCGCTGCGTGTGAGCGCCCTGGATGGACGTGTCAACACAACAAAAACCAACCCTGTAACAGCAACTCGACTGCGATGGTCTGCTCGGAGCTGCTGTGTATTGTGCAGCTCTCCCACCGGCAGCACCCGTTATTATCCGATGATTAATCCGAGTGATCCCTTTGACACTCATACGCTCGACCGATCACTTACGCGATTCAAATACTTCCCCCGCCACTACAGCTAACGTGAATCCCGGAACGATGTGTGGAGCGAGCGTGTCCTGCGGCTGTCCTGCGTGCTGCTCGCGATCTCTTCACCCGTCTAGCAGCAGGCGGCACGTACGAGCCGCCGTTACCGCTGCAGGCGCGGCGGTACATGTCAGCTTCGCTGTGGCTGCTTTGACGGCACGGCCATCCCGGCCCTGCGATGTACAGCGTGTACGGCGTGAGTCGCGCAGGCAGCCGACGTCACACGGTGGGTGCTTGTGGTGCGTGTCACGTCCGCCGCCGTGAGAGAACGCGCGACCGGAGGCCTGCGCCCGCGCAGCCGGTGTGAGAACCAACCACCATACACTACACACATATACCGTGTGTACCTTCAGTATCTCACGAATAACAACGCACTCAGTGTGACGCGCGTCAGGGTAGCCGTGAAGAAGACGATAAACCGAGCCGATCTGCAACTGCATGATGACTACATAATGACCTTGCAAACCGACAAAACATGAGAATTAATCACCACGCCTGTTCGAGGCGGATTGGTAATTTCTGTATTATTTAAGTAGCTAGGAAGTTGAAAGACATGCAGACCTAGCACGGGTGTGGAGAAACCCATTTTCTGCACCCTTTGTACCTATATGGGTTTTGTATTGAACAAGGATAGAAAAGGTGAAGAAAATGCGTCTTTTCACCCCAGTGCAAGGCCTATGCAAGAAGAAGTAGTCAGCTCCTAGGTCAATATAATATTAAAAGCTTA
Source organism: Pyrrhia umbra (assembly GCA_963891755.1). Taxonomy (NCBI): domain Eukaryota; kingdom Metazoa; phylum Arthropoda; class Insecta; order Lepidoptera; family Noctuidae; genus Pyrrhia; species Pyrrhia umbra. Next base: position 12,815,414 of record OY982936.1, read on the forward strand.
AATAAAATACCCTTCACAGTTCTGGACTTTTCTTTTTATACTCCCAGAGACATGTTAGCAGAGCGAGCGGCGCCGGCGCGCGGCACAGGTGCAGCAGATTCGACGTAACCAGTTAGTTAAAAATAAACAGGACACGTTGTGCTACAGCTGAGATTTTATCCCGCGCCCGCTCCCGGCTCCAGCGGGGGGAGGGAGGGCAGGTTGCAGTCGCTCATTAAACCGGTCGGCGCAACCTCCGTCCCGCGCAGACCGTCATAAGCCACTGCATGCTGCTCTTTCATAAAACCAATCACGAGTGCGCTTTGAAGTCTCCAAGTTTGGAAAGTACACTGCATTACCTACTTACAGCTATGTACCTATTTCAGCCCATTTCAGTAGAATTACACGAGAGCGTGTCTGCAGAGCGCGAAGTCCTGCTGGCGACGTCGAGGCGCGGTGCATATCGCGCAAGGTGCACAAATCTCAGGTGCGCACATACCGGCGGAGTGCGCGGGCGCAGCGACCGGTTCCCGAGCCGGCCGCACGACCACCGACAATCGCCATGCTCATTCAATTTGTCTAATATACCTCACGATATAACGTTTGTCATCCATCATCGCGACATCATCGCGCTCGCGACACGGCGCCGCGACGACCGCGTTCACCAGTGGCATTATTATAATAATATTATTTATCTACTTAAAGTGCAAAATATGTAAAGAACATATTTTACGTTCTTGAATAAATTTGTAGGAAAACAGTATTGTCGGTCGAACGGGCTTATTAATGTACTGGGTAGCAGGGCGGCGCGCGTACAGGTCGCCGCGGGCTGTGGGGCGCGCGCGCACCTGTGCGCCCGGGCGGCCCGAGGCTCCTGCTGCACTGCCACGCGTGCGCGCTCACGTCACGACGACGTACTGGCGCTGGTTACTTGACACACACGGGCTCATCAACCCATGTCCGAATAATTTCGTGGAACGTGGACGATTGTTATCTGTCAGAGATGTATGAGAAGTTTGTCAATAGTGTGAGATGTACCTACACTAATCTGCCATCTGTGGGTGCAGGCGACTGCGCGAGTGGTCCGGTTTACCGCGTTGCTGGCACTCGAGTCACGCCTAAATGTGTGGTCGTAGTGTAAATGCGCGTAATTTGCGTGAAAAGCTTGTATCGAACAAAAATTATTTCGCTAGTGGCTCTCTTCACACACCTATAGCATTTTTGAACTATTTAACGACACTCCACAAGAAGGAATACGCAAAAAAAAACCTCTTTATGTGTGCACTTTATGGGAGCTACCCTAAAAAAAATATTTTTCATAATTTTATTTTAGCACTAGCTTCTGCCAGCGACTTCGTCCGCGTGGAATAGTGGTGCTCCGCTCCTATTGGTCCTAGCGTGATGATATATAGCCTATAGCCTTCCTCGATAAATGGACTATCTAACACCGAAAGAATTATTTAAATCGAACCAGCGGTTCCTGAGATAAGCGCGTTTAAACAAAATGACAACATTTCCCTTCACTGCTCTGCTCCTATTGATTGTAGCGTGATGAAAAGTATACTATAACCATGTCAGGAGTATGACAAATAATTGTACTAAGTTTCGTTAAAATCCGTCGAGTAGTTTTTGTTTCTATAGAGTTTATACAGACAGACAGACAGACAGACAGATGGACAGACAGACAAAATTTTTACTGATTGCATTTTTGGCATCAGTATCGATCCCTAATCACCCCCTGATAGTTATTTTGGAAATATATTTCATGTACAGAATTGACCTCTCTACAGATTTATTATAAGTATAGATAGAAGATAGATAGATATAGATTGAAGATAGATATAGATTTGTCAGCATGATCAATAATCACATCCATATTTCATTTCAAAATAGAAAAAAAAATCTTGTGGCTAAGTAACAGCACGGGTCGACCGATCAATGCTTTAGCTGCGCTTGGCGCGCCGCGCCGGTCCGTGGATAAGTGGCCTGGGGGGTTAGACAAGTGGCAAAACGCTAACGCTAACGCTAACGCTCAATGTATGGGAATGACATATAGCTAGTCGTAAACGAATGTCATTCCCATACATTGAGCGTTAGCGTTAGCGTTTTGCCACTTGTCTAACCCCCCTGGACATACCGAGACTCCTCCGTGCTCGGAAAGCACATGTACAAGATGTACAAACGACAGACCGGACCTAAGACGTAGGTCCGGTCGGTTTGTAGATCTTCGTAGATGTGCTTGCCGAGGCACGTCTTAGGTCCGGTCTGTCGTTTGTAGATCTTTGACAGTAATTGGGAACAGTCAAAGCCAGAAAGTCTGACCACCAGTGTTACCATGGGGTATCATATTACCAGGTAACTGGGTTGTGGAGGTCTGATATGCAGTCGCTCCATGCAAAATACTGGTACTCATCTGCATCTGTTTAGAATAGTTAGGAAAAGATTACTTCCTGCTTGAGAAGTTAACAAGTGTGGTGTGTGTGTGTGTGTGACACGGCACGCAGGACGCGGCGCGACTCCGCTCGATGAGATGCAGCCAAGTTGCACGCTGTCGATGCGCTATCACCGGGCGACGGATGTGGCTCGTTCGCGAGTCGCGGGATAATATCTCGCAGCTTCCGCCCATTTATCTGCCACGTCTCAACCAAGCAGCGGCGCCCCGTCCTCCCACCCCCTCTAGAGGAGGGGGTGGGAGCAGCTCATGGATATCTGTTATCTTATCTTGTCTAGGCAACTGATGCAAGTATTACTTTGTCTGGGACATCACTGACACGCTATGTCTGGCCGCGTCACACGTGACACGGCGCCCCACGTGTATCTGTAACTACTGATTGCGGCACAATAGCGCTCGTTAGCAGCCGCAGCCGCTCGGGAGGCTCCTCCAACATTTGTTCGGTATGAGGATGACGCGGGCTGCCCGCTGCACGAGACATGCGCTACACTAATGAACAGATCGTCGCCAGCCGATACTCGCTCCCAGCCTATCAATGTCCTACTAATTAGATACGCACATACACCTATCAGTACACCAGTGCATGCCAACTATTTATTAAGACGCTTAGTGACATGAGAATAGAGCCGCCTGCAGTGCAGAGCACAGCCGGCACCTGACGCAAACGGGGAGCGCTGCCACCGACACTCCGATTGCTGTGGAATGTCCAAACAATGTGGCACCGCTCCGTGAGGTGGATGGGCTCGCGCGGCACGTGTTTGTCCATTTCAGAATAAAAATTGATATGACTAGGATATTCTATAAATTTGAAAAATACCATCGAGAAATAGATAAGATTCAGATCACTAATGGTATCGGATTTTACTCGATATGAGAATATCAAAAAGGGCTCCGCAAGAACTACATAACAGATTAACTACAGTCTTTTATTACAGTAGTAGGTAGGTATACTGGATTCTGAGTCAAACCTAAATTAGAAGTATCCGAACGTACATAAGTAGTACCTACCTATTTACTTATTCATCCAAGTAATTTAAGAGGATAATAAGAAATTGCAAACGTAAAGATCGTGCGGCGCGGCGGGCGCAAGCGCAGGCAGATTGTCCGTCGACCGGGAGGGGACCGGGCAGCGAGCGTTGCAATAAAAGTAAATCAGTGCTGCGCCGGATTAAAAGCTGTGGGGAGGGGCGGTGCGCGGGGAGGGCGCGCTGGCGGGGCGAGGGGCGGCCGCCGCCGGCAGTCGAAGCCCGAGGCCCGAATCGAGCGCACGAGTGTCGCAGTGCGCGCAGTGCCCGCAGTGTCCCCAGTGCAGTGAGTGAAGTGCGTGCCGGAGCCGGCGCTGCAGTGCGACGTCGCCAGTGGCGGCATGCGGGCGCGCGCGCCCCGGCGGCGCCCGGCGCTGCGCTGACCCGATGCGCCGCGCGCAACCTCCGCGGCGCACGCCGCTGCTGCTCGCCCTCGCCCTCGCCTGCCTGCTGCGCGTACGTTTCTAATACTACCAAGTACCCCACCTCTACGGAATTCCCTGGAACTCCTCATATCGTCTGGTAGGCGTAGCGCATACAACTAGTTCTTGCAAAACCAATAAGTTCCTACTAATTGTTTGCTAAAGAAAAAAAGCAGTTTGGCTATTAAAAAGCTTACTAGGTGAGCTTTACTAAGAAAGGCTTCATCTATTGAGCAATGCCAAACACATAATTCTAAATCATTTGATACAATTCTTTGAGTCAGGCAGGATGACCACTAGTCTGTCACCAATTCAAAGAGATAGTAAGTATTTGCATCCGGTGCGATGAGACGCCTCCGTGTGGTAATAACATGGCAAATATCACTGATGACCGATGTGAGCTGTAGCGCGGTATGTCCGCGGTGCGCGTGCGCAGCCAGCTCTGAGCTCTGCACGTGACGCACATACTGATGAGACATCGTCACCCAGCTCACGTGGTGGCTCGCGGTCTGCGCGGGCTCTCGCTGGCCGCATGCCTGCTCTGTGCTGCGTCTCACTCGCTTGCTCCTCCGTGCCACTGCCGAGCACCATGGCGTCTCTTAAAGACTTGGGAAACTTACCTAACAGCTGAAAGTTTGATGCAATTGTATCTATCGATTAGAAGCGAGTTAAGTCTATAATCTTATGTAGCGGGTGATTTAAGTTCACTCATACCGAAAACTCGTTTACCGCTGAGGACACCACTCTCCATTAAATTCTAATTAGCTCGTAGTGAACAGGTTGATTTTGAAACAAGTTTTTTTTTATCTCTTAACAAGAGGTCTTTAGTTTCCGTAGGATTCCAAATTCAAATCACCGTTATTGATCAGCGTGTTATAATGTGATTATCTCGGGATATAAGGACTTACTTTAGGTTAAGTTTGCATGACAATTTGACATGCGTATACAACTACGCCGACAAGTGGTTATCAGTGGGTCCTCTTAGGGACGGCGGCTAAGTAAGCTTTAAAAAATCTTTTAAGAGTAGGGCTGCCATCACCCAAATCGTCGATCCTGGACTAAAACTATAAAAACCCCGGACATTTTGAATTAGTTTGATTTTTCCCCGGACACTTTTTATTATTTGTTTTAATTTATTGCTCACTTTTCAATCAATCGGGATCGGATATCAGGTAAAAAGTGTCCGGGTTTTCTCCGAACGCTCTTTAAAAACCCGCCCGGACGCATCCTGGACGCCCCCTTTAAACTAGGACAAATCCGGGGAAATCCGGATGAATGGCAGCACTATTTAAGAGTATGTATTAGGTACATTCTTTATAAGCAAATATTTTTTTAATCTTTATTATTTCAGAATCATGCCTGAGTCAGTATTTTTAATGTAAACTAGCTTTCCGTCAGCGGCTTCGCCCGCGTGGGCTATACGAATTCAAATTGAAAATGACAGTTTCATACAGACTTTGCCCCCCTTTTTCACCCTTTAGGGGTAGTTTCGGAAAATCCTCTCTTATCGGATGCCTACGTCATACAAAGAACACACTCTCCAAGTTTCAGGTCTACGATCAGCGGTTTAGGCTCTGCGTTGATCCGTCAGTCATTCAGGACAAAGCATTTTATAATAATAAATTGATTATTTTTAGTCAAGAAAATAATTATTTAGAATGTAATAAAAAAAGCCTGAAATTTAGAGTACTATTGATAAAAAAAAATGTTTTTTATCGATTGATAGACAAAACAATCAGATTTTTTTTTTTAATGGAAAACTAAAAACAATAGCATTAGCTAAGATTACAAATTGAAAAAATAAATGCCGATATGTTGATTTAAATGGTTTTGTGTATATTTTAGCCGCCGACTTCTAGAATGATGATGATACATCAATTCCCAAACGTTTCCGAACTTATTTTTCAGTTTGTAGTGTTTTAGAAGTCAATTTTATTTTTGTAAAAATGCTAGCTTTTTAATGTGTTCCTTTGTTTTATATAAGTTACAGTATCCTAATATCTAGGGCTCAACGCCCATAGAAGGCCTGTACTCTATACATCTGCTTTCCCATTCAAAGTTTAGAAGCGTGTGTTATGTTATGGAAGAAATGGTGAGAACAATACACAGGCATACGATCGCAGGTCCTTGGCAGTTAGTAATCGAAGAGTTCTATTGTCTATCTCCGATGATCTTCATCAAGCCGTACCATAAGTACTTGGCCAAGTTCACCGACAGATGTTTACACCTAATCGGGCCGTTAAATAAAAACGTTTTTTAACCACGAAGCGGGAATTTTCGTGTTATCCACTTCTTGTTCTAGCCCGGATTGGTAATCGACCGTGTTCAGAATAAAAAACCCAAATGATAAGGTATCCTTCGTAAGACAGAAGTTTGAATATATGGTAAACAGCTGTTTTGAGATGATCGGACTGTTAGCTTGTCGGTGAACTTGGGCCTTATTATAGGAAACCTTCCCTGAAGATATGAGCTTAAATAACGAAATCGAATATACAGCAGTTTTGCAGAAAATCGCGGACGTAATGTTAATCATTTATTTACTTATAATGTAGGTATATAATAAGATAGTTTTTTTTTAATCCCGATCTTTTTTACTTTATAGCATGCAAATGATTTGATAATAATAAAACGTCAATAAAATTTAACTAACTAGTAGCTACCTATCAGTCTCAAAATGAACAAAAAAACGAGTAAGTCGTCAAAATATGTAAGCTATTATAAAGAATGTCTCGTCACACTAACGGTTTAGAATTCAGTAATTGTCTATATTATATGTATTACATAGAAATTATGTCTATTTTAAACTAGAGGTTTTTAAGAACTCAGTCTTCAAAGCAAAGACAATCGCGATAATCTACTATGATAAAAGGTGATAAAAGCTTTTCTAAAAATCTTTGTGGCTTTAAATTATTGTATTTCATCAATTAATTATTTCTCCCTCTCTGGGTGCAGCCAGAAGGAATGTTACACTATTATTGATTTAGACTCCTCCGTCTTCACTCAATCGCCCTTTACCTGGCAGTGCAGTGAAGTACGCTGCAGGTTTATTATTTTATTAACCTAACAAACTCTAGCGTCAGTTTTTACACATCCGCCTGACGGCCTCTGACCTAGAATTGTTACAACGATTTCTATCAAGGATGTAGCTAAAGCTGTCGAAGACTGACGACTGTTAGCGCCTAACTAATTGCCTCGTTGTTCTGGTAGTCGCAAACGCCACAGCTGTGAACAGAGTCTTGCGTTATATTCACGGTCGCGCCGACATTACTCTTTGGGTTTTTAAGAAAATCACAAAGGTGCCCGGAGTCAGGTCGTTGGCAGTGTTACATTCTCGTGCCTAGAAGTTTTCTAAGAAAGTTACCATTTGAGTGTATACTTATGGCTTGTTAATAAAAGATAACTCCCTGGACGTTCAGGCGTGTTCGCAGCCATATATTTTGGTCAAGTTTCAAGCAAGCTCAAAAATTTAATGATCTACGATTAACGACTTATCAATGCGTAATTACAATACAAGTTTTCGTAGATTGATTATTTTTACGAGGTTTCAATGAGAGGTGTGCGATCTTGGCATGTCGCCTGTAACCCATCTCTGGGATCAACTCATCGGATCGCCACTGTGTACAGTTAAATAATGCTACTAATTTAAATAAAGATGAAATTAGTACGTAGATTTTCAGACGCCAGGGTGCCGGGTAAGCCACATGACATGTACAGAAATTTATAATTGTGACCCATCCCTATTGACGATATTAATGAAAACAAATATAGTTTCCCATTTTAGGCTCAAAATCAGACATTTTGAAAATTAATACTTACAAAAGGCGCTCCCCAAAACACCTCTTCACCAATCCTATGTGGGTTAGCTGGGAAGTGGCGCAACAAACTCCAAGCAACACATGTCTGCCCGTTTTGTTTGAATTACAGTATTGATACAAGTCATCTACACTTCTACACTAATATTATAAAGAGGAAAACTTTGTTTGTTTGTTTGTAATGAATAGGCTCAAAAACTACTAGACCGATTTTAAAAATTCTTTCACCATTCGAAAGCTACATTATCCACGAGTAACATAGGCTAAATTTTATTTTAGAAAAAATAGGGTTCCGTAAGATATTTGGGTTTTTCGGACACAAGGTGTAAGAAATCAACCAGAAAAGTTACTTTTTTTGCGTACGCTACTAATCTCAGGAACTACTGGTCCGATTTGAAAATTCTTTCAGTGTTAGATAGCCCATTTATTGAAGAAGGCTATAGGCTATATTTCATCACGCTAAAACCAATAGGAGCGGAGCACCACTAATCCACGCGTACGAAGTCGCGGGCAGAAGCTAGTGTATAATAAACTGCTTTTCCACAAGTTAGAAGAAGTGCCTAGAAGAACACGCACACTACTTCCCTTAACAACCAAATATCCAAGCAAATTAATAAAAGTATTTATACATTAGGTGTCACTGAAGCCTCCTATTGGCGATAATAGGTTATTTAATTAAACAAATTAAACTAGTACGTGCAAGATTTCGTTGTCACTATATAGATGTACAACACTAACATAGTAAGTAAACTAGAACTATGGTATTTTCCTCAAGAAGGGCTGACACTAATGACAATATTCAGGGTATACGTATTTACAGTGAGCAAAATAAAATCCTGCATTTACAATATACTCTTTCAATTAGATTACATTTGTAAATTTATTTTATGTCTGATATGACATAATATATATGTAGTTGTATCCTTGATACAGCTATATATTATGTATATTGCCTGGAACCCCAAAAAAATATTAAAAAAAATTAATCGACTTCTAAAGCTCTGAAATGAGAAAAAAATCTATTGATACCCTTTTGAGTATCTCGATCGTATTATAGTTTTAAGCATAAATTCTTGCACCAACTTTTAAAGCGTTCGTTCACAGACGTTACAACATAAAAAAACCGACTTCAAAAAACCGAAAAGCACTAAAAAGTCAAAAATAATACTATAACCTACCTATATTAATAAACCTAACCTAATCTACGATTAACCTATAATAAAATTTAACTCTTTTTAGTGCTTTTCGGTTTTATGAAGTCGGTTTTTTTTTGCAAAAAAAAGTTTATTTCTATGTTTTTAGTGACATATTTTTAATCTTATATAAAATATGGGTAGGCCAGGTAAAGATGCTTCTCGTATGAGAAAACGGCGTCGAACTGAAACTGAAACGAAATGTCACTGCCGCGCATCTCGCATCCAGCGAATTCCCGCTACATTCACGAGGTGCCTATCTTTGAACCCAGGCATCAGATTTGTACTGTTAGAAACTTTCAGATGTTGTTAGGACCCCCTCGAATATATGTGGTCTCCATCACCAGACCTGGAATGGCACTTATAACCCATATGGATGCTAAGTTCTCATCAATATAAATTAATTAAGTCCAAACACAAGGTAACTACTGTAAATCGTTGAGGAGTTCCCTTAACTGTCCTTCGTCTTCATCATCAGACCCCTTATGACAGTCACAACCCATTTAGGTGTAAAGTTCTCATCAATACAAATTAATCAAGGTAACTGTTGTAAATCGTTGAGGAGTTCCCTCGACTGATTTTGGCTCCATCATCAGACTGACTCCAGACCTTTGTAAAATTGTAGTGCTTTAAAATACTTAATGAAAAAATTAACAAACGCACTAGTTGCCCCTAGGATTTTCGGAAATTCCCCTGGACTTCTCTGGGATGCCATGATCAGAGTATACCCTTTCCAACAAGAAAAGATTTTTTCTAATCGGTTGGCAAGCGGCGGAGTTATGCGCGAACAAACATAAAAAAAATACAAACATCAGAATTGATAACCTCCTCCTTTTTTAGAAGTCGGTTAAAATACATATATTTATTTTTCTATTAATTATCTTCAGTGTCAAGTCGATTGTATTTTTTAACAAAAACGTTTTTTGGAAGTCATGATGATTCAGTGAACTGTTCAATTCTAAATATTTTTTTAGGGTATCTCCCAGTCACGTAAAGTGGGGATAATTTACTTCTCATATATCCCGTCATGAGCCAAAATTTTGGAACTACTATTTTACGTTTACGTTATCATGTGTTCAGTTATGTGTTCAGTTGTGCATGCGTGACTTTTAATTATGAACGTATGTAAATATAAATTTCTACTAACAAACATAGTATTTTCAAGAATGTGCAATGAAGAGAAAGTAAGTATAATTAATTTCTTTCAAAAAGTCTTAACGAGGAGCTCATGGCTAGGTAACAGCCGCACGGGTCGGTCGATCAAATGTTAAGCTACGCTCGGCGCTGTCGATCCGTGGATGGGTGACCAACTATGTCACAGCGAAACTCCTCCGTGCCTTAGAAAGCACGTTAAGCTGTTAGTCCCGGCTGTCATTTGTAGATCTTTGACAGTCGTTACGGGTGGTCAGAAAGCCGGAAAGTCTGACAACCATCCTATCATGGGGTATTATGTTACTCGGTAACTGGGTTGTGGAGGTAAGATAGGCAGTCGCTCCATGTAAAACACTGGTACTCAGCTGCATCCGGTATAGACTGGAAGCCGACCCCAACATAGTTGGGAAAAGGCTAGGCAGATGATGAAAAAAGTCTAATAGATATGCGAGGGCTCATGTCGTAAATCACACGAATCGGCTTATTCTGTGACACACAATGACATGCCTTAGGATAAACTACGTAACTATACGAAGAAAATGAGCCTGGCCGTAACTACGTCTCGGTCAGTTGTCTATTTTTTCTGACTGCAATAGCACCCCTAAAAGGACAAATACATATTATGGCCACCCCACTGTAACTTACTGTCTTTGGTAAGGCACTATTATGAATTAACTCTATTTTAATGTAAATATACACAGTGGACATACGAGTATATATTTGCAATTTATGCAATATTTTACTGCAATTATCACGGAAGGCATTTTACACCATTACAAATGATTTGAATGATAGAAGTAGGTCGCTATGTTGAACGCAAGACAGCTTCATGAAGTTACACATACTGATTGACATTGTTTTTATTATTATTTGTTGTTGTTTATATTATGACATAGTACTTTCATTAGTTGTTTCGTAATGATTGTATTGCGCTTTGCTTTGTAGCTTACTAGTGTTGTTACTGCAGCACTTATTAGTTACTATTTTGTTTGACAAGCAGCAAGTACGTCATGCTCTCTTAGACGGCATGGCTGGCGGTAGCGTCGGGGGTCGGCTGGTGGTGGTCCCTTCCCTCAAAAATGGCGAATGGGGTGATGGCTGATCCTCGCGTTATACTCGTGAACGGATATTTTTTTTGATTCATAATATTTTTTACCTAAAATGTTCATTATATATTAAAAAAATAAATAACTATGTAGCGCTTTTACGAAAAAATATAGAGATGTTGCATTTTAATCAAATACAAGGCAACAAAAGGGTTCGTGTCATAAACAATTTTAAATATTCATTTAAACAGGTGTTTAAATCTATCATAATTATATTAATAAGGATAATTAATATAATTTAATGTTAACTGTTATATTGAATGTCTACGTACATTTATTTAATATATATTATAGTTATAACCTTGTAGATAGCAATGCCTTAACAAGCAACTGAGTTCTAAGAACTTACCTATTGTTATCATCAAAGAATTTGAATTTGAACAAATTACAAACAGCATTAATAGTATATCAGATTATATTCCTAATGATATTTGTCAAAGTAAGACCACACCCCGAGAATGAAAATTTCTTTGGTTTAGGAGGATCATACCACGTAACATATGAAAGACTTACAAAAAAGGTGCCTAACTACTTATCAGGTAACATGGCGAGAACCGCTTACTGAAATTATACGCCAGTGAAAACATGTGTCATTTTCTATATACAAAAGCAACCGGTATATAGGTATGACGTCTAATAAATTTGAATTTAAATAACAAATAATTATAATATAAAATCTTAAAGTATGGACATGATTTTGGGATACGGAGTTAGCAGTGCGGTCCGGTACCTAAAGCAGATCCAACATTCGTTCAATCTGCTTGTCGTCTAGTTGCCGTCCGGCTACTCTCGTGAACACCTATGTTCCGAGAGTCTTTGGATGCACTCGACCCCTGAGTTTGTTTCGGCATTCGTATGTATCGTTTAAGACGAATATCTAATGTAGCAACTGCTCTCAGTGCGTGTAACGGCTATGTCTCGTCAAAATTAAGATTACGCTATAGTAATTTGGGGTAATTCGGTAGAAGCAAATAGAGCATTTATTGTGCAAAAGAAATGTATAAGGGCCTTATTCGGTATACAACAAACAGACAGCTGTAAAGAATATTTAAAAAAAGTTAGCATACTACCCTTGCCCAGTCTGTATATATTCGGGATTTGTGTTTTTGTGCGTAGACATCCTCATTTTTTTTGTAAGCATAATGATGCCGTGACTAGGCCAGGGAGACGTAATCACGATCTGCTAATACCCAAGCAAAGAGTTAATGTATTTAGCCAGAATGTATGTTGCATACATATTTACAATAAATTGCCAAATAGATTTAAGGAAATTAATACTATGAACGCATATAAACAGAAATTATTCATTTTATTATTGGAGAAATGTTATTATAGTGTGAAAGATTTTTTGAATGACAAAAACTTGTGACAGCAGAAGTTTTTTAGGGTTCCGTAGTCCGACAAGGAACCCTTATAGTTTCGCCATGTCCGTCTGTCTTCCGTCTGTCGTCCGAGGTTCTTGATACTAGAAAGCTGAAATTTGGTATGGATATGTATATTGATCACGCCGAAAAAGTGGTAAAATAAAATTTTGAAAAATATATTTTTTTAGGGTAGCTCCCAAACACGTAAAGTGGGGATGAATATGTTTTTTCTCGCGTACCCCTCCGTGTGGGGTATCGTTAGATAGGTCTTTTAAAAATATTATGGGTGTGTGAAGGCCATTTTTTGGTTAAGCGAGCCATTTGCGAAATATCAAGCTTTTCAAATTTTTGTTCGATACGAGTTACCCCCCCATCTAACTTTTGAATGGCTGTACCTAGAAGTGTGAAAAAAATCACAGACGTAGTACATGTAATGAACTTACAAGGAAAACTATCACGGCTAAGTAGGCTTAACCGGTTACAGAGTTATAGTCGACTAACTAACTCCTACTACGGAAACCTACTGCGCGTGGCCCGACACGCACTTGGCCGGGTTTTTTTTCTCTATTATCAAATGCATGTTAATTTAAAGTTGAAAATGTAATTAACTAATATTTTGTACGCCTGATAAAGTTAGAATATGGCTAGCACCGAAAATGTAAACACCAACAACTTTGCATACTCATATTCTAACAAATTAATGCTTTCTTTCTTCTTTAATAGCTAGGAAATGCCTTCTTCTTTAATAACAAAGCTATTGACGTGTAAAAGTGATTTAAATATGCTAGTTACTAAATAAATCATTTCATTGAGGAAACACTTCCTTCCAAATACTGAAATAATTCTTCAGTTGTGGTCGTCCTTGGCCGACCTATTCTAGAATGTTGCCTGATATTCTTTGTTGTTTATTATAGGTACGTAATAGTCTTAAATACCCTTTTACGGAATACTCTAAAGTATGATTTTAATTTATTTTAAAAATATAATATACGAGTAATATGATTTTTAAAAAATATCGCTCTTTTATTATTCCAATTTTGAGTAAATTGCAAATTCCTTATAAATTTTCATATAGACGCATCATAATTCTGATTTAGGGTTCCGACCAAAAATGGTGGAAGCCTCTTACTTCGTCTGTCTGTCTATCACAGCTGATTATTTCAGGAACTACTCATGCTATCAACTTGAAATTTGGAACAGTTATACAAAACGATTGTTCATGAGTATAGCAAAAGAAAAAAGTTGAAAAATCATATTATGTATTGCTTTTATGGAAAGAGTGGGGGAATTGAGGGTTGAACAGTATACTTAGGTACTATGTCATGTGGGGTATCATAGTAAAGGGATTTGCATATTCTAATATATCATTCTGTTTTCTTGTACCTATGTCTTTTAATTTTCAAAATATAATGAAATCTGCACAACAAAGTCCCCCGCCCCTCATCGCCAAAGTTTGAGAAGTTTAAATTGATAGGCATTGACCTAAATATTACAGGAAAAATAAAACTATGATTCTTATCATATCGTAGTTTTTAAGTGATCAGCAAGTTTCCTCTACAAACAAACTTATCTAATTATCCGGTCGGATAAAAACAATATAATTGCGTCTTTATTGTGTAAAATATTCTTTCCAAAGGTCGGACGCCCTCGTAACCCTCGGTGCGCGAGTTCGACTCGCACTTCGCCGGTTTTTGTTTATAATAAAGTTAAACGAAATTTGTCAGAGCAGTTTAAAAAATACTATTTGGTGAATTCACTAAATACTATTCACTAGCTGTGCCCGACAGGGTCCATAATTGTTTCTTTTTAATATTACCTACCAGCCATTGTACACATTCTGGGATGCAATAAACTTATTGAGTTAATTAGGAACAATACACTTTCTAAGTTAATATATTACAACAAAAAAACAGAATAAAATGAAGTTATAAGTTTTCCCACCAACTACTTATAGGTAACTTTATTTTTTAATTCACATTATTTAATTTATTTAAACTTAGAAAGTGTATTGTTCCTAATTAGTTGGCCAAGCTACCATTGGCACGGTAGTGCCTAACTACCGACCAACTTGTATTCAAAACTAAAATAAAAAAAATATGGGCAACTAAATTCTTTTTTTGTTGACTTTCAAAAGTGCTTGTTATTAGGCCTAATTGAAATAAATGATTTGAATTGAATTGAGAAAAAAAATCGTCATTAGAATTAAACTGTTACCGTCTTATTACAAAAATCTCGAAAGTACTGAGATTAAACCAGATCTTAAAGAACTAGGTTTGTTACGGTGTTAAAGAAAGTACCAGTATCAAAATGTGTTCGTATGTTTATTTTGAAATTGAAACTTATTTACATTACATAACAGTTACATATTTCTGAAAACTTATTGATTACAATAATACGGAACAAATTCCAAATTGACACGTGTTTCTATTTTATCTGTCCACCACTGTATGTACTCGTAAGTAGTTCACTTCAATCCGGCTACAACTGCTACATTCATAACATTGATTGGTCATTCTGGATGGTTTTGAATAACTGGGTACTAACATTAAAAAAAACTATAATAACTTTCCAGCTAGCCCCCTCTTATGAGATTGTCCTCTTTCTACTCCACCCTCCACAATCACAAGCGACCTTAGTCACCGTCCACTTGCAGGCGCCAGCTGTTATGTAGAGACGACGTTTCTATGAAAATAATAGAGTGACTTTCTGTTATTTTCCCAAAATATTTGTTAATTTAAATTGTGCATGTTTTTTTTTAGTAATTTTGCTTAAAATAAGTGACAAGAATTGGGGCGGTTCACTTCATCTATATTTCAAGAATCGTGATATAGACAATAACTGTGCGGTAAAAAAATGTAGTGACGTATTAGCTAGGGAATGCAAATCTCGCGAGATTGGGGCTCAAGCGAGATACCGCACTACTACTACATACGCGAGTGAAGATACATAGTTTATGAATAACAAAAGGTACTGCGAGATCTCGCCAATTTCGAGATCTAAGTTGAGTTGACTATTAAACTGGGATATTATTATCAATGAAATAAAACTATATCTATTCAGTAGTTCCATTAGATATTAAAGATTCATTAACAAAATATACCAATTGGTTTGACTATTATAAGACGTTTTTATGCTCGAGTGCAATCTCGTTAAACTCGCCAGATCTCGCCCTTTTTTCGTCCTAGATTAATCTCGCTAAAAATGACCGAGATCTCGCGAGAACGAGTTTGTATTCCCTAGTACTAGCTGAATGAGCAAAGTAGGCTTTACTAACTACCAACATTCGAGCAACTTTCAAAGACACAAGTTAGAAATTATGTAAGAAGTTGTGTAAAATAATAATGTATTTTTTTAAGTTTGAAGCATAGGAAGTACAATAATCTTAGTCGACATAAGAGACAAGTTGAAAACATAACGAGGTAGTATTCCCAATGTCATAAACCTACCTGGAAAGGTATATAGAGCGATCAACATGGCCTTGCTATTTCAAAGCTCTTCTCTCCGACGCAACACTGACAGAAGCGCTGCGAGCTGGCGAGTGCGGTGCGCGCGGTGGGCGTGCGCGGCGGCGGGGGCGTGCCGGCGGCGGGGCGCGGCGGGGAGGCCCCGCCTGCCGCCGCTAAACAAACACCACGGTGCGGTGCCGATGTAAACAAAGCTCCGGCGGCGCACGCGCACCGCCCCCCTCCCCCCTCGTCTGTTGGTTCATTTTTGTTGTTAGTCCAGTCTCTCTCGTCTCTCTTGTTCACAAATTTAATTGAAATGTCTGTCAGTGGGTTACACGACATGGTCCGCATACCTACTATTACCGCTATAACAAGAAATAATAAACCTATAATTTTTTGTGAGTAACAGTCTGACACACCCTACCGCCCCTCCACAGCGAATCGAATTCGAATCATCAGGGTTTAAAATGCGTAAATACCAATTTGCAGCATCCAATTATATGATTAAAGTCATCAATATAACAAAAATAACTTTCGATACGAATACTTTTTCAAAGCTAGGCCCCTGTGGCCGGTAGGTAGGTGGCTACTGCTGCATGTTGCAACTTTCGCTCATAACTTTTGAACCGATAAAAGGATCCCAAACCAAAATGGTAAAAATCCCCTTATGGTGCCGCTTTACTTGTCTGTCCGTCCGCCACAGATGATTATTTCGAACAAGCAATTTCCTGCCATTTCATCCGCGCCCCGAGGAATATAGGTACCTACTAAACGCACTCAGACAAATACTACCTAGTTCCTTCCCCAGGGCTCAAGGTAACAGACAGACACACTTCCACGTATATAATATTAGTGATGGTTATTTGAGTAGGTACATAGTATGGATTAGTTAACAAAAGTGATTGGGGTTGCTAATGACAGGCACAAACATACACTTAAATAGTTTCATAACACAACATAACCTTCTTCTAAACAAAGTTAAATATTTTTATTTTTTTTTAACCGACTTCAAAAAAAAGGAGGAGGTTCTCAATTCGACTGTGTGTTTTTGTTGGTACCTCATATCTTGGGTTAATCGATTTTGTATATTCTTCCAAACGCAAAAAAGTGGAGTGGAAAAGCGAAAAATAAAAAAAACCGACTTCCAAAAAAAACTGAAAAATAATTTTTATTTAAACGCTTATCGACCAAAACATTGCTCTAGACGTCGGTGGCGAAATATTAACAATAGGAACTTACAAGACACCGACTTCTAGAGCGATGTTTTGGTCGATAAGCGTTTAAATAAAATTTATTTTTTACTATTCAGTTTTTTTTTGAACTTTTTTTTTTAAGCTTTTATTGGTTAGTTATTGTATGGATATAGAAGGGACCCTGGAGACAATGTTATAGGTAATTAATATTTTTTCAGAAATTCAGTCATTCATTTAGTTCAGAATGTTTGAACAGTGTTATAATTAGGTAATCTATACTTAAAATAAATCTGTAGAGAGGTCAATTCTGTACATGAAATATATTTCCAAAATAACTATCAGGGGGTGATTAGGGATCGATACTGATGCCAAAAATGCAATCAGTAATTTTTTTGTCTGTCTGTCTGTCTGTATAAACTCTATAGAAACAAAAACTACTCGACGAATTTTAACGAAACTTGGTACAATTATTTGTCATACTCCTGAGATGGTTATAGTATACTTTTCATCACGCCACAATCAATAGGAGCAGAGCAGTGAAGGGAAATGTTGTCATTTTGTTTAAATGCGCTAATCTCAGGAACCGCTGGTCCGATTTAAATAATTCTTTCAGTGTTAGATAGTCCATTTATCGAGGAAGGCTATAAGTTATATATCATCACGCTAAGACCAATAGGAGCGGAGCACCACTATTCCACGCGGACGAAGTCGCTGGCAGAAGCTAGTATTTAATATAATGATTAATTCTACGTGTGGACAATGGCGATGTGGGACATTCGATGTCCGAGAGCCCAAACAAGGCTGACACACCGGAATGTGCAAACCTAGCAATCACAGCGCTGCAGACGCCGAGTGCCCGGCGAGTGGCTGCCAGGACTATTGCACAATATAGATACTAAGATACTACCCTATTGATTACGGAGGCGCCCAGAGTAGCGCTATTCCTACTATCATTTAGTTGTGAATAGCGTAGGTCTTTAGCAGCAATCATTTTACATGTACCTGTTGCTGCACATTACTGCTGCATAAACATACACGTAATTAAAGTAATTAATGCTAAAATCAAACTTTAACCCACTTTATGCTTATATATACTAATATATACTAATAGATGACGCAATTCCAACCATATGTTATTGAAAAGTGCAAGTAGCTATTTTATTGTACTATGTAACTCGACCCTTTACTACATAAGTGTAATTATGTGTAACCCAACTAAATAATAAACAGGTATTCCATATACCCTATAATTAGTATCTAATCATTGTTAAATAAGGGAAATAAATCAAAATGTATTGAAAGAGCGATATTGTGCAGTGCGCGGCGGGGGCGGGCGTGTTCGAGCTGCAGATCCTCGAGTTCTCCAACTACCGCGCGGCGCTGGCGTCGGGCGCGTGCTGCGGCGGCTCGGCCGAGCCCTGCGCCGCGCCCTGCCGCACGCGCTTCTCGCTGTGCCTCAAGGAGTACCAGTCGGCCGCCGCGCCCGGCGCCTGCTCCTTCGGCCGCGCCGCCTCGCCCGTGCTCGGCACCGACTCCTTCACGCTAGCCGAGCCGCTGTACACGCTGGCGCTGCCCTTCTCCTTCCGCTGGACGGTGAGCCTCTTTGCTTCCGTTTACCTACTCTATTATGCGTTTTAAAGGCATTATTCTGAAGTAAACAATTGTTGTACACCGAACTTAGTAATAAGAGAATGCTCAGAGGTATTGGGACTTCACTGTCCGTCAGCCTAACTGCTGCTTATAACAGTACCTACTGCCTACAGACTAGATTTTATCTAGAATGTATTATAAACCCATCGGGTGCTGCGTTTTAAAAAATGCAGTTTTGGAGTTAATTATTAATTTAAAGTCTCGGGGTTGATTCCCAGGTCGGACCTAAATCGCTTTGTGTGTTATTACCCATTTCATAGAGCAGCTCGAAGTCAGTTGGCAAAGTTAAAACTCCGTGCCTGGGAGGGTAGGTTAGGCTGTCGTAATCCCATGTCACTCTCTGGATGCTCAAATGTGTCCCAACTTCTTGCAAATTCGCACTATTACCAGCACTGGCTGCGTTTTGAGGTAGTAAAACCTCTTCTTTTGTCTGGTATGATTGACACATCTGGCTCTTTTTTTCCGAATAATGTCGTACCAATCACCAATGAAGCCAACTGTAACGCGTACGCGCGGCTTGCCCGAAAGCAGGCGCGCCATGTGTAATGAAGTACACAAATGTATGATACTGATCTCTATTAGCAAACCATTCAGTATAGACTTAGACTACCTACACATATAAACATAGACATAGTTCCTAACTAACCCACACTACAAGAGGCTGTTAGCTGGATTTGAGAAATCTCTGACACAGCGGTTTGGGTTAGTAAAAATGCGGGTTTTTATATCCACACGACAAGAAGAACATTTTGAAAGTATAGAAAAGATACGATTGATTCTCGTAATCTAGCTAGAGCCGTTATTCAGTCACTTTGCTACCGAATAAATCTATTTTAATATTGTATTTAGTAGGTACATAAACCTGCTATCTTTTACAACTAACATAAAGTTTTACTTTTTGCTTAACGCTAACATTGTCCATCCGCAGAGATCCTTCACGCTGATACTTCAGGCGTACGACGACTTTGAGTACCCAGAGCCAGGTGAGTAGCGTGGTGTGGTGTGGGTGTGTGTGTGAGCGTTGTGACGGTAGTGTGACGGTGTGCGTGTGCGCAGAGGCGGGGCTCGTGGAGGAGGCGTGGTGGTCGGGCATCGTGGAGCCGAGCGCGGAGTGGCACGCGCTGCAGCACGCCGGCGCCACGGCCGCCGTGGCGTACCGCGTGCGCGTGCTGTGCCAGCCCAACTACTACAACACCACGTGCACCACCTTCTGCCGGCCGCGCGACGACAAGTTCGGCCACTACTCGTGCACGGCCGAGGGCGACAAGCGCTGCCTGCCCGGCTGGCAGGGCGACAACTGCGAGAAGCGTGAGTGCCGACACGACTGACAAACACTCTGCTTCCTTGTCATTAAATGAAATAATAAAACACTATTATTTTGCTTTTAGCTGTATGCAAGGAAGGCTGTCACCCAACCCACGGTCGTTGCGACAACCCTGGTGATTGCGAGTGAGTACATTCCCCAGATTTTAAAGCACTCTTCTTAAGTATTTGTTCCTCCCTACCGGTAGGTACGCAATGATATGGTTACCTATGTGTGCAGCTGCCGGCCGGGCTGGCGAGGCGAGCTGTGCTCTCAGTGCCAGCCGTACCCGGGCTGCAAGCACGGCTACTGCAACGGCTCCTCCTGGGACTGCACGTGTGATACCAACTGGGGCGGCATCCTCTGCGACCAAGGTACTGCCGCCATACGCTACCCCAACATTTGACTCGCAATTAAGTGCATTGAAGAGTTTCATCATCATCTTACACCCAGTCGCACCAAAAAGATATCAGGTTTTACTTATTCGTGAAACGGAAGAACTGTCATTCAAGATTTTTCAAAATAGAGGATAAGCCTGAATAATTAACACTGCCCGTTATGATCTATTATTTTACAATGTACTCCATCCAAAGGTTGTCTGCAAGAAATTACTTTTAGCGAAAAGACCGCCTAATGTACATTAGGCGGGCTTTCGCAGCCAGCAAGTCTGAGAACCAGTCTTACCAAGCGGTATCGTGTTACCCGGTAACTGGGTTGTGGAGGTCAGATAGGCAGTCGCTCCATGTAAAACACTGGTACTGAGCTGCATCCGGTTTAGACTGAAAGCCAACCCCAACATAGTTGGGAAGAGGCTAGGCAGATGATGATGAGTTGTCTAATGGCGTACAATAAAGAATATTCTATTCTAATTTTGCTATTATTTTATGTTTTTCTTCTAAATATATATAATATGTTTGCTTAATTATTATATCTATGTATTGTTGAATTAAAAAGTATTTAAAGTATGCTAATTATCGATATCACTTTTGTGATATTCGTAAAAGTATAAATGATAAAAATTTTGGTGCATTAGTGTTCCCGTTCCCGGTAAATATAGACATAGTACTACTATCATGCAGATTTAATATTTACCCTCCTTTTGGACTTCGCCATAGTAGTTTCATTATAACGGATAGGTATCCAAAAACAAAATCCATTGTACAGATCTCAACTACTGCGGTACGCATGAGCCCTGCCAGCACGGCGGCACGTGCGAGAACACGGCGCCGGACCAGTACCTGTGCCGCTGTGCCGAGGGCTTCTCCGGCACGGACTGCGAGCGCGTGGACAACCCGTGCGCGCCGCAGCCGTGCGTGCACGGCGAGTGCGCGCTCACCGCGTCGCCGCGCGGCTTCACGTGCGCGTGCCAGCGCGGCTGGGCCGGCGCGCTGTGCGACCAGGACGTGGATGACTGCGCCAGCGCGCCGTGCCGCAACGGCGCCACCTGCCGCGACCGCCTCGACGCCTTCTCCTGCGAGTGCGCGCCCGGCTGGACGGGGACTACCTGTTCGGAAGGTACGGCGACGCCGCTTTCGCTTCTACGTCGACATTATTGAGTCTGGTGACGACATGCTTGCGCATTGTCCTCAGACGTGAACGAGTGTGAACAAAGAGGGGTGGAAGGTGCTACCAACGCCGCTGATGAGGCGCTGGGCCCGTGCGTGAACGCCGCCGCGTGCAACAACACCGCCGGCGGCTACACGTGCTCCTGCCTCGCCGGCTGGACGGGGCGCGACTGCGAGGCCAACGTGGACGACTGCACGGGCCAGTGCCTGAACGGCGCTACCTGCATCGACCTCGTGGACGACTTCCACTGCGCGTGTGCGGCCGGGTATGCGGGCCGCACGTGCGCGCGCGACGTCGACGACTGCGCGCCGCGGCCCTGCCGCAACGGTGGCGAGTGCGTGGACCTGCTCAACGCCTACCGCTGCATCTGCCCTGTCGGCTTCTCCGGCACCAACTGCGAGGTAGCCCGCGCTCCACTCTGATCTCTACTGTACTAATCGATACTAATCAACAATTAACGATGTATCTGTACGTCGCCCGCTCAGGTGGACCGGTCGCGCTAGCACTAACTACAACTAACCAGTCTTCTGCTTTTTTAGCTGACCTCCTGTTCTGGACGCTACTGTGCGGTAAGTCTCGTTAACGCATCATTATTTCCAATTAACTGTCGTTTCGTTGGTTTGTTGCTTTGATTGATCGATATTTACATGACCTCTCTATAACAATAATGAAAGCCTAGTGTAAATCGTGGGTGGTGTTGGCAGGACGACCGCGACCACTGCGCAGGCTCGCCGTGCGGCAACGGTGCGGCCTGCTACACGGCGCAGAGCGACTACTACTGCCACTGCGCACCCGGCTGGACCGGCAAGAACTGCACGCAGCGCGCCGCCAGGGAACGTAAGTGTGCACTTTGTCACCCATGCACTCAGTGTTGAGCTAATCTGTAGCAGTCCATTTTGACTTCGAGTCATGTGATTCTCATTACCATGTTTTTACGTGATTTTGTTGGCACTCCGCATAATAAATAACTACATACTAATAAAATAAGTTGTAACATGTATCGTGGGTGCGCAGAGAGTGATGCGTGCACGGCTGGAGGTACGTGCGTGCACGGGCGCTGCGTGCGCGCGCCGCCCGCGCCGCCGCGCTGTGCGTGCGAGCCCGGCCACACCGGCGCGCTCTGCGACCAGCGTGCGTACTCCTGCACCACTCTATGTGCCCACACCGCGTTCACTGCTCCCCTACTCATCGAAACATTTGGAATTACAGAAGTGGACGAGTGTGCGACCAACCCGTGTCGCAACAATGGCAGCTGCGTGGATGGCGCAGCAGACTTCACATGCATCTGTCGTGATGGCTGGACAGGTATGAAATGTGTTAGAATTAAAACAAATACACAAGTCTTTGATCCGCATGTGATGGGCATTCTAAATGTTAACTAATATTTGTGTCTTAAATTTCAGGAAAAACATGTTCAGTGCGTGTCGAAGGCATCGACCGATGTCCTGAAGGCACCTGTGCCAATGGAGGTACTTGCATTCGCGAAGGGGGAGGATGGCGCTGCGCCTGCACTGCAGGCTGGGCGGGCGCCGCCTGCGACATGGCACTGGCGGCCCCCCTGGCGCCGGCGTGCCCGTGTGCGCCGGGCGGCACGTGCGTGCCGGCCGCGGGCGCGCCGGGCTGGGCTTGCGTGTGCCGCGAGGGCCGCACGGGCGCTCGCTGCGAGCACGCTGCCGAGCCGTGCGCGTCGGCGCCGTGCCGTAACGGCGGGCGCTGCGTGGGCGGCGCGGGCTGGTGGGCCTGCGAGTGCGCGCCGGGCTGGGCGGGCGACACGTGTGCGGTACGCGCGCCGGCCGCGTGCTCGCCCGCGTGCCCGCCGGCCGCGGCCTGCGTGCCCGACCCGCTGCGCCCCGAGCGCGCCGCGCGCTGCGTCTGTCCGCCGCCACCGCAGCGCGCCGCACGGCGATGTCTCGAGAGTCAGTACAGCCTTCACACGATAATATGACAATGCTGTCCGTCCCTCAGCAATCGCACTGTTCAACTGTAATGTTATCTTCCAGTGCTCGCGGGTCTCGGGGCAGACGGTGACGAGGGCGGAGACGGAACTGATGGTGGAGAAGGAACGGACGGCGGCGCGGAAGGTGAACCCGGCGTGTGCGGCGCCGACAACGGCACGTGGTGGTGGGGCTGCAATGCGTGCTGGTGCGACGCGGGCACGCCGGCCTGCACGCGCCTGTGGTGCGGCCTGCCCGACTGCCACATGCCCAACGCACAGCCGTGTCGAACTGACGAGGTTAACACCGTACACTTAGCGAATTAATTCTTTCAAAATTGTTTGAATCTAAAAATATCAAAATAGCGAATAAACATAGATATTGGATAGAATACCACGTCGTTCATTGAATATGATGTCGTAGGTGTGCGTTCCGGCCGCGCCAGCGCTGTGCCTGCGGGCGCCTTGCGCGCCCATCGGCGAGTGCCGGCGCGTGTCGGGCCGGCGCGTGGAGCCCCCCGCGCTGCCCGCGCCGCCCGCGTGTTGGCCCGGCGCGCGCGACGCCCGCCTGCCCGCCGGCTGCGCGCGCGCCTCGCTGCAGCTGGCGCGCGAGCGCCTGGCCCGCGGCGCGCACGTGGAGCGCGCCTGCGCCGCGCTGCGCCGCGCGCTGGCCGCCGCGCTGGCCGCCCGCGCGCCGCCCGCGCCGCCGCTCGCGCTGCTGTGCGACCTGGCGCCCGACGACGACGACGCGCTCGACCTGGCTCTGGTGAGGATTCGCAGCTCAATGATGTGTATTCATTTGGCATACCATAGATTTAATCTCGACGAATTCTGCATCGCACAGTGGATCGGGGACGAAGTGGGCACGGACGGCGCGGAGCGGGCCGAGGCGCTGGGCGCCGCCGTGCGCGCGCTCAGCGAGCTGGTGTCGCGCCGGCGCCTCGCGCATCACGCGCTGCTGGGTGCGGCGCTGCGCCTGCGCGTGCCGCACGCGCCGGCGCCCGCGCCCGCCACCGAGCCGGCCGCGCCGGCGCCCGCGCTGGCGCTGATGCTGGCGGCGCTGGCGCTGCTGGCGCTGGCGGGCGCGGGCGCGGGCGCGGCGCTGCTGGTGCGCCGGCGCCGCGCCGCCGCGGCCGCGGAGCGCTCGCGGCGGTGCGACGAGGAGAAGTCCAACAACCTGCAGAACGAGGAGAACCTGCGGCGCTACGCCAACCCGCTGCGCGAGGAGCCGGCGGGCGCGGCGCGGCGGCCGGCGGACGAGTTGCCGCGGGCGCACTCGCTGTACAAGGCGCAGAACGCGGACGCGCGGAACGACACGCCGCCGCGCGACAAGGAGCTGACCAAGCGCGCGCTGCCGCCGCCCGAGCCGCCGCCCGCGCGCCACCCGCCGCCCGAGCGCCTCACCGTGCTGGTGTAGTGCGCGCGGACTCTTTATTGTTGTACGACGCAGATCGCTGTCCTGTAAATATTGTATTTTATGTAAATAATGTTGACCAGTGTGAAATTTGAACGTTTTATGAGTGGTATAAAATGGAGTAGTTTTGTTTGTAAAGGTTGTAAAGTGAAAATGAGAAGTTGTTGTAATAAAAAATAAACTGAGTTAACTTGATTGTTTAATTGAACACCGACACGTTCTCCGTTTCTCGCCATGACCACACGCTTCCTCATGCTCCAGGGCAATTGCAGACAGGGATATTTGCCCCTGATATTTGCCCATTATGATTTTTTTATGTCTTAAATAGGCGACATTGAGTCTACATTATTTACCGATTTCAAAAAACCGGCCAATTGATTGTCGGACGATACACAATAGGGTTTCGTATTCAAGTTCCGAAAAATGTCACCGTCTTCTCGATATATTTATTTTGGTGGGGTCTTAAACATTTTAATATAGTTAAATAGAATATTTAAAATATAAAGGACGGTAGCACATGTCAAAAGGAAATTACTTAAATACAATACTCATCGATGTTCTGTATATTAATGGTAATTTAATTATTTAAAAAAATAGTAGGGTAAAATTCCAGTTGGCGAGTACGAAAGACGTTAAAATATATAAAGATAGAAGGACCATGGGCGGAATCGTCCCCACCCATCAACAGAAATGAAATGTAGCTCAATTGATACATCTTATCAAGCTGATGTTTTTTTTACTATGGGGACGTTGCCCAAATGCATTGGGTTTTCCTAGTATCATAACGTTTCTATGCAAATATTTCGTGCACAATAAAGGACTTGTTGATAACTGAATTTGATACTGTGTACTGTGT
This sequence comes from Pyrrhia umbra, assembly GCA_963891755.1. Lineage (NCBI taxonomy): Eukaryota > Metazoa > Arthropoda > Insecta > Lepidoptera > Noctuidae > Pyrrhia > Pyrrhia umbra. The sequence goes on from OY982936.1 coordinate 12,841,280, forward strand.
GTGGACGGCGGTGTATAATGTGATGTGATACTCCATATTGGTAACCCCGACGTGATGAAAATCAGCCAAATCTCCTGATGTCAAGAGCTTCAACATCGTTGTCAACTCTCCCTCAATCTCCTACCATCACGAGCAGCAACCAGCGTGTCACCCAGCCAGTAACCACTTACGGCTTCTTCGGGTTCATGACCACCTAGCCTGTAGCTTACGCGCAAGCCTGGTCACACCCTTCAGCCACATCAAGCAACTCGGCGCGGCACCCCACAGTTAGACCAGTCAACAAGCAGAGGCCATTATACATAAACTCTCCTGGTCGACGCAAGTAGCCAGCAGTCACCCATACTGCGCCACTCCAACCCACTGAAGAATCGCAGCAGCATGAAAACGCGTTTGCATGCATATGCACGTGTATTTGATCGGTCGACCTGTGCGGCTGTTACTTAGCCATGAGCTCCTCTAACGAGCAATAATAATACACTCAATATTTTTATTTGCTTACTATAAACATTATAGGAATAACTCGAGAACGGCTAGACTGATTTTCATGATTTTTGATTTGTTGTATTTGTCTCTGTCCCGAATAGCAGAATAACTATTAAAACATCGGAAAAACAACGGAAAAAACTACCAGCAGCACTCGTTCACGTGTATAAGGCGAGACTGGCCCAAGGGGTCACCTTGTTGGTAACCAACTGCGGATTCTAAAATAACATATATATTTTGATATATTTAGATATATATTTTGTATAAAACTAGCTTTCCGCTAGCGGCTTCGCCCGCGTGGGCTGTCATCATCCTCCTGACCTTATCCCAATTTTATTTGGGGTCGGCGCAGCATGTTTCTTCTTCCATACTCTTCTATCTAATAATAAATAATAAGTAAATAAATAAATATTTATTCAAAATTCGGATACAGGATTAATTTATACAGTCTTAAGTGTAAACATAAATCTAAGTCTTACGTGCCTGAACTAGGTAATCCTGTGTTTCAGGCAAGAAGAGCTAAAACGTTCTAATGTAATTTATAAATAAATAATCAGGATCATGAGGTATATTATAAATAAAGTAATGTACAAATGTATCTTAAACATCTGAAAGTAGACAATTTAAAAGAGTTTAACTTTTCTAGTTTCTAAAATACAGAATATTTCAAGTAGGTTTTTTTTTCTATAAATATATTCACTTCAGCACCATTAGTAAATTCTGTATAATAATAATGTAATATCTGCCGTCATCTCGCTAGTAACATTCATTCTAATCATATCAACCTTTACACAATCCATCGTTTCTTCGAATCATCCGCGTGGGCTGTACGAATTCTAATTAAAAATGACAGAGTTTCATATAAACTTTGCCCCCCTTTTTAGCCCCTTAGAGGTAGAATTTCAGAAAATCCTTGCTTATCGGATGCCTACGCCATACAAAGAACACACCCTCCAAGTTACAGGACTCTACGATCAGCGGTTTAGGCAATGCGTTGATCCGTCAGTTATTCAGGACAAAGCATTTTATATGTATAGATTACAATACAACGGCGTACCCAGGAGGAAGCACGCCAGGGTCTTGAATTCTCAAATCAATTTGCACAAAGTGCGAGCTGGTAACAAAATTTTTTTGGCCCCGCACCTCTGAGCTAACTTGTTTTGCACGATTTTTTGTGCAAATTTACTTCAAAAAATTAATTTTATATTGATGTAACGTATCCTAGATGCCTATCCAGATAGTCTGTGTATCAGAAATGCGTTTGCACAGCCTCCCACACCAATAGTATTGCCAGGTGACGGGTTGTGCAAAACGGGATTGTGCAAAATGTTTACCTGGCCTGTGTAAAAAGGGTGGGTGGGCGGGCTTTTTTTTTGCCGGTCTCAGATGCTATAGAAACGGGAGTGGTGTCAAAAAACGCAGCTCATCAACAGCTATCTAACGGTATGCTACACTATGGAAATTGCTTTACAAGTTTTGAATAAAACTCAAAAAACCGTTTTTCTGTATGAAAATGGTCTAAAAAAAATATTTCTACACGAAAACTACTGAATCCCGGCATCACGAAAGGTTCCAGACAGCGATCCCGAAAGGTAAGAGGCGTTTGAAAATTAATAAATTGACAGGATTTAAAAATAAATGCAAATTAGGTATTTCTACTGAAAAAATCGTACCAATTTTAACTAATAGCCGATTGCACCAAACTTTTCATCATTTAAAGCGTGTGTAAGTGAAAATTATTTCCCACCTAGACGTCCCAACCAATGGTGGGAATTATAATTATTTGAACATACGCTGATAACTTTTGTTCTAAATAGTCCACATAAACTTAACCTAACCTAACGAAAGTGAACATAACAACAGCGAACCTAACTGTAAACAAACCTCACCCATTTTATTGAATAGTCCACCTACCCTATGAAAACCTAACGACAGTGAACCTAACCACAGCGAACCTAACTTAAACAAACCTAACCCATTTTTTTTTATAGTCCACCTACCCTTTGAAAATCTAACGAAAGTGAACCTAATAACAGCGAACCTAACTTAAACAAACCTAACCTATTTTTTTTAATAGTCCACCTACCCTTTGAAAACCTAACGAAAGTGAACCTAACCACAGCGAACCTAACTTAAACAAACCTAACTTTTTTTAATAGTCCACCTACGCTTTGACAACCTAACGAAAATGAACCTAACCACAGCCAACCTAACTTATACAAACCTAACTTTTTTTAATAGTCCACCTACCCATTTAAAACCTTACGAAAGTGAACCTAACCACAGCGAACCTAACTTAAACAAGCCTAACTTTTTATAATAGTGCACCTATCCACTTGAAACCTAACGAAAGTGAACCTAACCACAGCGAACCTAACTAAAACAAACCTAACTTTTTATAATAGTCCACCTACCCAAGTTGCTCCACCATGATTTCCTCCCGCGCCCCCCCCGGACCGGCCGCGGGGACACCGGCGCCGACATCGGCTCCAAGGATACCGCAACCCGCGCCGGCCGCATCGCGACCAGTGGCAGTGGAGGGGGGGGAGGCATCTTCTAACGTGAAGGCTCCCTTTCTATACAAGTCCCTATTACCGGGAGAGGAGAAAATGCAGCAGCCCCTTCTTTTAAAGGCCCTGCCCCATCGCTCTGATCTCTTGTCCAGGGACCCCCTCGAGGAGAACTTTGCAGCCAATTGGCGGATTTTGCCGATTTTGCTGGGGTTCTAAATCCGAACATATTGGGAGAGGCGCTAACAAACTTGTATGCAACAACTAAGTCGCGACAATATGGTAGTTATAAATACTATGTAAATAAATAATATATATTAATGACTAACACTATGTATACTTTGATGGGGTCTTAATTTTTTTTAAATATTTGATTAGAGATATAATATGTCAGGGTGGCTAAATGTGCAGAATAGAAGATTAAATTATATATTATTGTCAATAATCAGATTTATTTCGTCAATTAATATAGGTTTAAAAGAAAATTGGTGTATAATGCCAATTGTCAAAAGACTAAATAGTATATAAAGGCTGTCTGGTGTAAAGGGCCAGTGGTCAGGTACTGTTTTTATATCAAAAATAAAGTGAGAGTCAGGAAGAATTTTTAGGTTCAGTTTGAAACAGTCTAGTTGGTACAGGAAGCTGTACCGAGTCCAATTTAGTCGTTAAGATATATTAAGAAATATATTATATTACACAAATTGTTTGCACAATCGTTTAAGAAGTCCTGATTCCACTATCTATTTAGTATTTTTAACCTTACTGTTATGGTACTAAAATTACCTTAAATAAGTTCTTAAGATGTACCTAGTCGTGTTCAGGAGTCGCGATGAGAGCTGGTGCGACGTCTACGTACTCCAGAGATCACCAGGATATTTATTCCGTCGAAAACAGAAAATCGTTAATTTTTATATAATATGGTCCCCAAAGTCGTCTCCCTTTCCTATATAGCCTTTAAATCGACTAAAGGACGGATGGGTGGGTAATTTTTTTTTTTGTTTTAATTTTCGTGTGAGCCAGAGGGTAATGCGATACCTCAAAAGAAGCGTCACGGCAAGCCCTAGCGAAAAGTAGTGAATCTAGAATCTGTTTTTAAGGTTTTTTTTTTTTTTTATACGTTAAAAAGCTAAATTTCGAGGTCCAAACCTATTTTCAAAAACGCAAAACGCACTCCGGAACATAGGGTGGATGGGTAAGTATCCAAATTTGAAGAAACAATTGCAATTAGAAGAAGGAATTTTTGAAAATTTTTTTTTTTTTTTTTTAATTAATTTTGGGGTGTCGAAAAATGACGTCACACCGCTGCGATTTCAAATATGAAGGGTTGGTACGTGCCTGATGTACGTCAAAAACGCTGAAAATCGCTTCAAAATCGGACCGATGAAGTTATCAAGGCTCAGGTTGGGTTTGCTCAGGTTAGGTTTGCTCAGGTTAGGTTTGCTCAGGTTAGGTTTGCTCAGGTTAGGTTTGCTCAGGTTAGGTTTGCTCAGGTTAGGTTTGCTCAGGTTAGGTTTGCTCAGGTTAGGTTAGGTTAGGTTAGGTTAGGTTAGGTTAGGTTAGGTTAGGTTAGGTTAGGTTAGGTTAGGTTAGGTTAGGTTAGGTTAGGTTAGGTTAGGTTAGGTTAGGTTAGGTTAGGTTAGGTTAGGTTAGGTTAGGTTAGGTTAGGTTAGGTTAGGTTAGGTTTTTTTTTTTTTTAGGTTAATACTATTTTGTTTGTAAGGCTCAGTCCCCGCGAGGGTTACGGGCGGCTGAGTCCTTTTTTGTGCTTTTACAATATAATGCTTGTTAAAGTTTGTGATTTATGTGGCATTGAATTTCTTCAATGCATTTACTATAAATTCAGCTAGCTCGATAAACGACTGTTTTGTTTCTTCCTTTTTTATTATATCCTGTAAAATGTATGGTTCTAAGTTTTTATCGTTGCATGTTTGTTCGTGTTTGTATCTTGCTAGGCTGAATTTTGGGCAGTATTTGAGTAGGTGGTCTATTGTTTGTGATGTGCTGTTGTCACATGGGCACAGGTCATTGCCAGTGATCTTGAACCTGTGTAGGTACTGCTTGTGGTACCCGTGCCCAGTGAGTATTTGTGTAAGGTGGAAGCTTATTTTGATGTGTTTGTGTAGTTCTTCTATGGCATGGATGTTTGGAAGCCACCGTTTTTGGTGGTCTCCCGTGAGTGCACTTGTGTATATGTCATTGTTTTGTCTGTCTGTTTCTGCTTTTTGTGTTAATTTGTGATAGCTGAGTGGAAACTTTGCATAGTCTGGAGCTTTGTGTAGTGTGGCCGCTTTCTTTGCTTCCTGGTCAGCTTCTTCGTTTCCCTCCAAGCCATGATGTGCTTTGACCCATATGAACTCAATCACACCAGTTTGTTCGATTATTCGCCTTTGCTGGTGGATTGAGTTCACAATGGGGTTCAGGCTTTGCGGATTTTTTATTTCTTGGAGGGCCGACATTGAGTCAGACATTATCTTGATCTGTCTTAGTCCATTTGTGAGGCAATAGGTACACGCTTTTTCTATAGCTAGACATTCCGCCTGAAATACTGAGCAGCTGCTGTGTAATTTCAGGCGGATTGTAGCTTTAGTACCTTCTGGTTTGAATATGACGATAGCAGCGCCTACCTGATCGTCATGTTTACTACCGTCAGTGTATATAATAGTGTGCGCTTGACTTGTAGTATGTGTCGTTTTTTCTGCGTTGGTGCTGGCTATTGTGACTTGGGCAAGGGTACGTGTGCTGGGATGGGGGAGCTGGGATGGGTGGACTGGTTTTTCTAGTTGGATGTCGGATGGTAAGAACTTGGAGGTGCCACGGCGTTTGGTGATTTGGATGTCTGCTGTTGAATTTACTTTTACGTCTAGGTACGTCAGGTTAGCGAGTGCTATTGCTGGGATAGTGGGCGTTGTTTTGAAGCCTTTTATGATTTTAACTGCAAATGCTCTCTGTAGCCTTCTCAATGCATGCACTGTAGATTTGTATTTTGTTGCTGTATACCATATTTCCGCTGCGTAAGTGACTATGGGCTCGATTACATGTTCGTATATGATTTTTATATTTTCAGATTGTATTCCCCACGTGGGGCGGACAAATTTGCATAACTTGTAGAATATTTTGTTTGCCTTGTCTATTATGTATTGAGTGTGTGCTATGAAATTAAATTTATGGTCTATTATTACTCCTAGTAGTTTTATTTGGTTGTTGAATGTGAGTGTGATATTGTTCATTTCTATTGTGACGTGTTTTGCTTTAGGTGTGTTGGTGATCATATTGGTTTTTTCTGGTCCAAATTGCAGTTTATTTCTACGTCCCCATTCAGAGATTGTTCTTAGCGCAGCGTTTGCTGACAGTTGTAGCTGTTGACTCGACTTGGCTGTAGTAATTAGTAGGACGTCATCAGCGTAGGCCTGTATATGACATTCTTCAGGTAGTGGGGTGTCTAATAGGTCATCCATTATTATGTTCCAGAAGACCGGGCCTAACACCGATCCCTGGATACATCCTCGCGTTAATTTCTTCGTGGTAATTGCGTCTGAGTAGAATATTGTGGCACTCCTGTTAGTGATATAGCTCTGTATGAACTTGTAGATATTAACCGGGCATTTAATGTGGTGTAATCTATGCAGTAGAGCTGGCCACCAAGCGTGGTCAAATGCTCCTTTGATATCCAATGATATGGCGACCACCTGCTGTTTGTTTTGCTTGGCAGCCTTCATTCTGCTCATGACCTCGTGCAATGCGTCTGTTGTGCTGGTCTGCTGCTTGAAACCATATTGCCTGTCATTAGTCGTGTTGGTGACATTCATATGGTGTACTAGTCTTTTGGCGATAAGTTTCTCTAGCAGCTTCCCGAACACATTGATAAGCCCTATTGGGCGATATGCATTTATGTCAGTGTAGTCTTTATTGGGTTTTGGTACAATTTTTATATGTGCAGATTTCCAAGGGATGGGGAAGTGTGAGATTACGAGGCATCTATTGAAGAGTTTAGTGATGAGGTCGGGGAAACATTTAATGAATATATGGCATATATCTGCAGTAAGGTGGTCATTTCCGGGTGCTTTGTTAGGGTTCATTTCGGTAATGCTGTCTAGGATTTCTTGTTTTGTAAAATTCGGGTCATCTTGGGTATTCGGTGCGGTGTTAGAAAGGGATCTGATGTTTTTCTGTAGCTTATCATCTATAGTATCTTCGGGAAAGAACTTTTTCGCCAAGGCCTCAGCAGATTCAGCGCTATCGCGGGTGAATTGGCCGCTGCCAAGGCAAAGTGTCGATGGTGGTCCTGGTTGTGGTGTATTTTTGAGGAGTCTGTTCGTAAGTGACCATACATCCTCTTTGTATTGCTTAGAACAGAAAGTTCTGAAGTTATCAGTTGATGCTTTTTGTATGGCCTCAGCGTATTTTTGTTTGGCCGTTTGGTGTTCAATCAGGATGTTTGTGAGATCTTTCTTTCCGCGCTTAAGGTCCTGTACGCGATGGTGTAAGTGTATCACTTCTTTCTTCATTTTCTCTAAGCTGTCGTTCCACCATGGTGCCCGATGTAGTCTTCTTCTTCGGTTTAGCGTCTTATCACATGCTTTCGTTATTACGTTGCTGAGAGATGTTACAAAGTAGTCAATTTCTGTCGCGTCCAGTATTTCAAAGTTTGTGTGTTCTAGTTTAGATTTAGTAATTTGGTGTTTTAATTCATCTGCTACTATGTCCCAGTTAGTGTTGGATGTATTATAGCGGAACGTTGAATGTGAGACTGCTTTGTTTAAAGTTTTCTTATTTAAGTCAACCGAGAAATCGATGGCGTGATGGTCTGATGATAGAACTGCGCTATGGTTCACATGCCAGTTTTGTATTTTATCATGCATGTTTTTGGTGCTTAACGTTAGGTCCACTATAGAGGTTCGGGTTTGTCCATGCGTTACGGTTTCAAACGTTGGGTCGTTTCCGGTGTTACTAAGCGTGAGGTCGTTGGCGATTATTATTTCTATGACTTCTTTCCCTCTTTTGTTGGTTTTTTGCGAACCCCATATAGTGTTCCATCCATTAAAATCTCCACCTATTATGTGGCTACTGTTGCTAGTGTCTTTGAGAAACAATTCTAAATGTTCGAGTGTGCAGTGTTCATCGCGGTCGGGCTCGACATATATGCTGCAGACGTATAATTTGTTATTTCCAATGCACAATTGTACAATGCATAAATTGGGTGTTGAGTACTGTGTAATACCGAGAGAAGCTGCGAGGCCAGATTTTATTGCTATGCATGCTTTGGTGTGTCGGTTTTGAGGGTATTGATATATGTCGTATCCGGGTATTGCTGCTAATTTATTGTTTTTACCTATATATGGTTCTGTTATCAGGGCAATGGAGTAGTTGTGTGTATCTATGTGTTGTTTTAATTCGTGGGTGGCAGTATAGCCGCGACCGAGATTGCATTGCAGCACTTTCATGGTATTTTGTGTATCTGTGTTATTAGCGCGTGGAAGGCCCTTAGCAGTACTGTGTGGCGAGGCGGGCTATTCTGTCCCACTTCTGCCATTCTGGGCATGATTGGCTGTATGCTGGGTGGTCATGAGGTTTGCCTTCCGCGGTCTTGCAGTTAACGCAGCATGGCCTCTTTTCTTTGCGAGGACAGCTTCTCGTGTCATGCTCTTCTGAGCAGTATCCACACTGTGATGCTGCGGTGCAGTTTGTTGCTTTGTGTCCGTAACCGAGGCACCTGTAGCACTGGACTATAGGTGATTGGTCTAGGGCAGGTACAACTTGGTATCCTATTTTGACTTTAGAGTCTTTCATTGACTTCCAGAGCCCTGGGCCAACCTCAACGATGACATTGGTAACTGCCCCCGTACGGCCTTTTATGCGGCGCGCAACTTTGATGTCTAGATCTTCACTGGAGAGGCCACTTGTGATGTTGTGGTTCTGTTTCGTGATTGCCTCCACAACTTTGGCATCAGTTGTGTCCGCAGTGATACCGACTAGCTTTATTAGTGGTTTCCTAAGGGCTTGTTCAGAGACTGTGATTTTTTGCGCTTTGGTTTTGATAGCATCTTTGAGGCGTCCTCGATCCTCGGCGGTGTCGCAGGTGATCGCGACCTTTTGGGTCTTTGTAGTGCGAATGCCCGATATTCCAATGCCGAGGTCGATGACGTCTATCTGGTCCTTAACTTCTTTTAACACTTCTTCACCGGTCTGTCGTGGGTCCACTGATTCCAGTAATAAAGTGTACCTGTTGTTAGAAGGATGGTCGGTACTAGGGGGGTTTCTAGGTTGGGTCTGTGCTGCAGCAGCATATGTCCTCCTCTTTGCCTTTCTGTTGGTGACGAGTGTGTACCCGTCACTTTCTTCCTCGCAGAGAGTGGACACTACAAACTCCTTCATAGTCTGAAGCTCCGATTTAACACTAGCGATGATCTCCTCTTTAAGTTCGCCGATGTTATAAGGGGGGGGGCTGTCGGCCCCATCGCTGGAGGAGCGGGTGAAGCTTGGAAATTTGGAGACCGCTATTCGTATCTCATCCGAAGCCAGAGCTATGAGTTTCTTGTTGGAAACTGTGACGCTTTTTCCGTCGTTTACGGCGGTTTTTATACACTCTGCCAGGCGACAGATCACTGCAATGCAGGAATCAACGCTGGTAGCCTTAGAGGCATCCATTGGAAGCACTGGAGTATCTTTTTGCGATGTCGTCATTTTTCTTAAAAATCAGGGGTTTTCCTTCCGATTTGGAGTCGAATCCGAGGGCTCAGGTCAACGAGATTTTGCCACAAGCTCGAGGGTGCTATTGAGATGCTAAAACCGCAAAAACCCGGATTTCGAAAAATTGGCCCAGAGTTCTTCCCTTTTCTATAGTATAGTTTAAAAATGAACCACGGGTGGGTGGGTGGGGTCGATTTTGACGTTTTAGTGGAGCTATCGCGACGGGAGAGGTGTCGTTAGACGCGTCTCGGCGAGAGCTACAAAACTGTATATAATTTATAGGTGAGTTTAGTACAAATTTAAAAAGTTATATTCAAAAAACTGATTTTTTAAGCAAAAATTTAACAAAAGTGATGCAGAACTACGATCAAACAGCCAGAACTGCCGAATCCAAGAGACGCCAGGCGTACCGGACGACAGCCCCGACAGGTAAGTAAAGTTTTTGTACTAATTAGTAGCACTAATAAAATAATAAAAATGAAAAAGTGTAATTTTATTAAATTAATTTTTATGCAAACTAGATATGTGTTAAAATGGTAGTTATATGTAACTTAGATGCGTTTAAATGCTTTTAGGGTGTAGACAGAACTAATATAAGACGAATCACAAAGAAAACCGCATGAATTTACGATATTTTTCAAAAAAGTATCCGCGATGTATGGAGATGTTGTACGCCTAAGGTAAACTTTATGTATGTACCACGAAACAGTGTTTCGGGGCCAATTCACGTTTTAGTGGAGCTATCGCGACGGGAGAGGTGTCGTTAGACGCGTCTCGGCGAGAGCTACAAAACTGTATATAATTTATAGGTGAGTTTAGTACAAATTTAAAAAGTTATATTCAAAAAACTGATTTTTTAAGCAAAAATTTAACAAAAGTGATGCAGAACTACGATCAAACAGCCAGAACTGCCGAATCCAAGAGACGCCAGGCGTACCGGACGACAGCCCCGACAGGTAAGTAAAGTTTTTGTACTAATTAGTAGCACTAATAAAATAATAAAAATGAAAAAGTGTAATTTTATTAAATTAATTTTTATGCAAACTAGATATGTGTTAAAATGGTAGTTATATGTAACTTAGATGCGTTTAAATGCTTTTAGGGTGTAGACAGAACTAATATAAGACGAATCACAAAGAAAACCGCATGAATTTACGATATTTTTCAAAAAAGTATCCGCGATGTATGGAGATGTTGTACGCCTAAGGTAAACTTTATGTATGTACCACGAAACAGTGTTTCGGGGCCAATTCACGTTTTAGTGGAGCTATCGCGACGGGAGAGGTGTCGTTAGACGCGTCTCGGCGAGAGCTACAAAACTGTATATAATTTATAGGTGAGTTTAGTACAAATTTAAAAAGTTATATTCAAAAAACTGATTTTTTAAGCAAAAATTTAACAAAAGTGATGCAGAACTACGATCAAACAGCCAGAACTGCCGAATCCAAGAGACGCCAGGCGTACCGGACGACAGCCCCGACAGGTAAGTAAAGTTTTTGTACTAATTAGTAGCACTAATAAAATAATAAAAATGAAAAAGTGTAATTTTATTAAATTAATTTTTATGCAAACTAGATATGTGTTAAAATGGTAGTTATATGTAACTTAGATGCGTTTAAATGCTTTTAGGGTGTAGACAGAACTAATATAAGACGAATCACAAAGAAAACCGCATGAATTTACGATATTTTTCAAAAAAGTATCCGCGAGGTTAGGTTAGGTTAGGTTAGGTTAGGTTAGGTTAGGTTAGGTTTATCTGGGATTGGTGCTCGACAGCCGATGGGAATTCGGACCCCACTTCCGGCGGCTGGCGCCCAAGCTGATGGGCGCGGCGGGCGCGCTTTCAACGCTGCTTCCCAATATGGGGGGCCCGAGCGCCGCCTGTAGGCGGTTGTACGTGGGGATCGTGCGGTCCATGGCCCTGTATGGGGCCCCGGTGTGGGCGATGGACCTGACGGCCTGCACCATCGCCGTTCTGCGAAAGCCGCAGAGGGCGATGGCCGTCAGGGTCGTCCGCGGGTACCGCACGATTTCCTACGAGGCGGCTTGCGCTCTGGCCGGATCCCCGCCCTGGGACCTGGAGGCTAAAGTACTCGCGTCGCTGTATCGGTGGCGCGAGGAAGAGCGGGCACGGGGCTTCAGACCGGTGCAGCGGCAGATCGCGCTGCGCCGAACGGAGCTCCGTCAGGTCTTGGTGGCGGAATGGCGGGAAAGGCTTCTGCGCCCTACCGCCGGCCTCGCTACCGTCGAGGCGATCCGGCCAGTGCTCGACGCATGGCTCGGGAGAAGGCACGGCTCCCTGTCGTTTCGGGTGACGCAGGTGCTGTCGGGGCATGGGTGCTTCGGCAGGTACCTGTGTCGCATAGGCAGGGAGTCGGACGCTCGGTGCCACCACTGCGTCCATTGCGGGGAGGACACGGCGCAACACACGCTCCGGGAGTGTGTGTCCTGGGAGGAGCAGCGCCGTGCCCTCACCTCGGTAGTAGGAGGCGATCTGTCGCTGCCGGCCGTCGTTCGGAGTATGGTCGGCAGCGCAGAGTCGTGGGACGCGGTGGTGTCCTTCTGCGAGGACGTGATGTCGCAGAAGGAAACTGCGGAGCGGGAAAGGGAGATCTCGACTCTCAACCCCGCCCGCAGCAGGCGCACCGGGCGCCGGAGGAGGGCGGACAACGCCCTCTTCCGCCCCCCATAAACGGGTCCAGGGGCGACGGACTTGGGGAAGTCCCCGCCCCCCATGATAGGACCCGAGCCGGCGGCGCGCGTCTGTGTCCACGCGCGCCCCCGAGGCGATGCACGGGGTAGGACACCTCACTACCCCGTGCAGGAGACGAGGCCCGGCAGGACGGGCCGGCACCAGTGCGGGGCTGCGGACGAATCTGGATTCCCGCGGCCCCGCGCCCACGTGCGAGAAGCGACACCGGGGTGGTTTTAGCCGGTAAGAGTCCGGCACTGTTCCCGGCCTCCCCAGGCCGGGTTCGTCCATGAGGATTTCCCCCCGAAAAAAAAAAAAAAAAAAAAAAAAAAAAAGGTTAGGTTAGGTTAGGTTAGGTTGGGGTGCGCGCAGAAAACCTCCCCGTGTGTCTGGTGGCTGCTGGTCCCTTTCGGATACGTCCGGGGGGAAGAGCAGTCACTGGGCCGGTGCACCCTGGGCACGGGCAATAATCTCTTCGTGGGGGGTGGGGTAGAGGAGATTATTGCTCGTGGCGAATTTCTGCAGGAGCGGAGAAGTCGCTCCCGACGGCTCCCTTTCGTCACTCTGCACGCTGCAGAGCGCACGCTAAGGGAGCGAGGTGGTGTGCCGCGAGGCGCTTCACGCCTTGCGGTCTGGAGCAGTGGCAAGCTTGCCGCTGCTCGAGGTGGATTCCGTTTTCGGACACAAAAAAAAAAAAAAAAAAAAAAAAAAAATATTATAAAAACACTAAAAATTACTACAAAATATATAAAACTACAAAAAAAATAAAAAACAAAAAATCAAAGAGAAAATAATATAAAACGAATCAATAAAACACTACAAAAAAAAGGTATTAGCATTAAGTTTAGTTTTAAGATGCCGAACCACGGGCGGCTTATCCTGTTTCGAGGCATTCGCGGGCCTCGGGAGGACCAAATTCCCTCCCAAAAAGTGCGACCGCACCACCTTGGGGAAGTGGTGTGCGTATTTTCCCAATCGTAAAAATGAAAATGTCCGCTAAAGAGTTTGTTTTGTCGTGCGATCCGGCTGACGCCCGGCGCTCGCGGGTACCCGGGCCCGCGAGTGGTAAATTTACTACCGAAGTCTGCACAGGGGTGGGCAACCAGGCCCCTGTGTCAGAAGTGACTACTGGCGGAAGCGTACCATTTACCGGCCCAGTTCCTGCCGGTAACAAGAGCCGAGGAGGCTCCAGTCCTCTTGAGGACCCAATGTCGGAGGGGGAGTCGCGCGGAATTACCACCAGGTTCTGGCGGAAGCGTTCGCGCGACCCAGGGTCGGTAGGTTTCTCATCCAGTGAGGAGAACCTATCGGCCCCCAAAGTGCCGACAGCGCGACGAGGCGGTGGGACCTCGCGGTCGAAGCCGCGGCGCGATGCCTCGGGACGCTTTCTTCCGCGTCCCGATACTCCGGCGGCCAGCGAAAGGGAGGAGTCCGACCGTGAGGCGAGGGGTGAGGACCCCGGCGGCGTGAGCAGTGCTTCCCTAGGGAGCACCAAAGCCGAGCTCAACGCCGCCAAAAGAGAGCAGCGGAAGGCAGTTGCGGCGGACGAGGTGTCGGAGATGGCCCGACGCGCCCGCGAACGCAGAGCCGCGCAAGCGGCAGGAGGCGAGGAGTTGTCGGCGGTGGACCTGAGTCGTCAAGTGTTGGACGGCGTGGACGTGGTCCTCAAGGTTGCCACCAAATCCGGCAGCCTGAAGGGCACGTTCACCCGTGCCTTGAAGGAAGCCGCCGACGACATCAGAGAGGCGGTGGGTACTCTCCTCAACCGGTCGGCCTCGGACGAGGTCTCCAGGTTGCAGGAGGAAAATTGCCGCCTCCGCACTGATCTGGAGGATCTCCGTAGGGAAGTCGCTGCGCTGAGCGAGCAGCGGCAGCGACAACCTGCCTCCGATCCCCCTCCTGTCGCAGCGACGCTGACTCCCGCACTGGTGCCGACCAACGCACGATCAACGGACGATGAAGTGGAAAGAATCGTCCGGATCTGCATGCTCCAGTGCGGGAGCATGATGAATGCCCGCCTCGAGGCGATTTCTCGGCGCCTCCCTCAGGAGACCCTCCGGCCGCCTCTTGCGGCCGATAAACGGAGGGCAGAAGAGGCGTCGAGACCAGTGCCGACAAAAGCAGGGAAGCCCGCGGAGGGTAATAAAAAGCCCGCGGAGGGAACCCCTGCTGAGCCCACGACTACCGGGTCCAAAGGCGAGACCTGGGCGACAGTCGTGGGCCGAAAGAAGGCCCGCAAAGTTGCGAAGAAGGCGTCAGCAGCCGCGCGCCCCCCCGGAAAGGCCGTTAAGGCGACTCCGGCGCCAGCGCACCGGGCTGCAAAGGGCGGCCGCAATGTGCCGAGAGTTCGCACCCCGCGCTCCGAAGCTGTAACAATAACGCTTCAGCCCGGAGCCGCGGAGAGGGGTGTGACCTACCAAACGGTCATTGCGGAGGCCAAGGCCAAGATTAAGCTTGCCGATCTTGGCCTGCAGTCGGTGACGCTGAAGCAAGCCGTCACGGGTGCGCGGCTCTTTGAAGTGGCTGGCGCCTCCAGTGGCAGTGCGGAGAAGGCGGACGCTCTGGCCGCCAAGCTGAGGGAGGTCCTCAAGTCGGAGGACGTCCGGGTCTCCAGGCCATGCAAGACCGCAGAGGTGCGAATTGCTGGCCTGGACGACTCCGTGACCTCGGAGGAGGTGGTGGCGGCCGTCGCACGAAGCGGCGAGTGTCCGCCTGAAAACGTGCGGGCCGGCGACATTCGCGCCGACGCTACTGGGCTCGGCATGGTCTGGGTCCGGTGTCCTGTGGCGTCGGCGAATAAGATCGCCAACAGTGGGCGTTTGCTGGTAGGCTGGGTTGCAGCGAGAGTTAAGCTCCTGCAGCCCAGGGCCTTGCGGTGCTTCCGGTGCCTGGAATTGGGGCACGTCCGGGCAAAATGCACCGCAGAGGTTGACCGCAGCGATCTCTGTTATCGCTGCGGCCGGCCCGGCCACAAGGCGGCCCAGTGTTCCGCTGAGCCCAACTGCAGCCTCTGTACAGCTGCAGGAAGGCCAGCGGGGCACAAGGTGGGCGGAAAGGCCTGTGGCGTGCCTGCCAGCAGGGCCAAAAAAAAGAAAAAGAGCAAAAAGCCTGCCGGGGGAGTCTCGCAACCCCCGCAGGCTGGCTCGGCCGACTCCCGGCCTAGGACCGTTGCCGAGGGAATGGAGTGTCAATAACGGCACAATTCCATTTCCTCCAGGGCAATATCAACCACTGTGCCAGAGCTCAGGACCTTTTGCTCCAGAGCATGGCAGAGTGGTTGATCCACGTGGCTGTGGTCGCTGAACCGTATTTTATCCCCCCCCGCGACAACTGGGTGGGGTGTTTGGACGGTTTGGTGGCCATAATCGGCGGGGCTCTGATCGACCCGTCTCGGGGCCGCGGCTGGGTTGCCGCGGTCTCGGACGGCATCGCTGTTGTGGGGGTGTACTTCTCCCCCAACAAGAGTCTCGCCGACTTCGAGAGTTTCCTTGTCGAGTTGGGCGCCGTCGTAGGCCGCTACCTCCCTCGTCCCGTACTGCTGCTCGGGGATCTCAACGCCAAGTCATCGGCGTGGGGATTCCCGGTCACCGATCCTCGGGGCGAGGTGCTGGAGGAGTGGGCGGTGACGACCGGTCTGGTCGTCCTGAATCGGGGCTCGGAGTATACCTGCGTGCGGCAGCGGGGCGGGTCGATAGTGGACGTCACGTTCGCTAGCCCCTCTGTCGCTAGCAGGGTCCGCGACTGGCGGGTCGCCGTGGAGGTGGAGACGCTATCGGATCACCGATACATCCGATTCGACGTCTCCGCCCAGACCGCGAGCGACCGCCGTCCAACAGCCCCGAGCAACGACGGCCCGCGCTGGGCGCTTAAGCGCATTGACAGGGAACTGCTCGAAGAAGCCGCTATTGTCCAGGCCTGGACAAGGGAGTCGGTGACCGACGGCTCCGTCGACGTCGAAGCGGAGGCGCTGTGGTTCCGCGGGGCGATGACGCAGATCTGCGACGCGTCCATGCCCCGCGTCCGCACACAGTCCGCAAAGCGCCAAGTGTACTGGTGGACCGCCGAGATCGCGCAGTTGCGCGTCGCGTGCGTGGCGGCCCGTCGCCAGTACACTCGATACCGCCGGCGACGTCGACGGAATACCGTCGAAGAGGACGCGCTGTATGAGGTGTACCGCGCGTCCAAGGAGAGGCTGTGGCTAGCCATCGGCGAGTCGAAGACGCAAGCCAGGGAGGAGCTGCTGGGGTCCCTAGACCGTGATCCGTGGGGGCGCCCCTACCGTATGGTGCGAGGCAAGTTACGCCCCTGGGCGCCTCCACTCACGGAGGGACTACAACCCCAGCTGCTGGAAGAGGTGGTGTCGGCCCTCTTCCCTGAGCAGGCGGAACACGTTCCGCCGCCGATGGCTTCGCCCTTGGCCACAGGCTCTCCTGAAGAGGAGAGCACCCAGGTCCCCGAAGTGACACAAGCAGAGACGAGAGCGGCCGTGTCGCGGCTCCGGGCCAAGAACACTGCGCCCGGGCCCGACGGAGTTCCTGGCCGAGCTCTCGTCCTCGCTCTGAAGGAGCTAGAGCCCCATCTGAGAGGGCTCTTCACTGCATGCCTCGAGCGGGGCCAGTTTCCCAGCGTGTGGAAGGAGGGGAGGCTGGTCCTGCTCAAGAAGGAGGGGCGCCCCGCGGACTCGCCGTCCGCGTACCGGCCCATAGTGCTGCTCGACGAGGCGGGCAAACTGTTTGAGCGGATTATCGCAGATCGCCTCGTCAGCCACTTGTCTGCAGAAGGGCCGGACTTGGCGGACAGCCAGTACGGCTTTCGTCGTGGGCGCTCCACCGTGGACGCTATAATGCGTGTGAGAGCCCTGGCGGAGGAAACGGTGTCCCGGGGTGGGGTGGTGTTGGCAGTATCGTTGGATATATCCAACGCCTTCAACACCCTGCCCTGGAGTTGTATACGGGAGGCACTTGTCTACCATCGCGTGCCTCCCTACCTCCGCCGCACAGTAGGGGCTTATCTGGAGGCAAGAAGTGTCACTTATAGTGGACGTGACGGCGCAGGAAGGCGCGTCACTTCGTGCGGTGTTCCACAGGGATCGGTTCTGGGTCCGCTCCTGTGGAACATCGGGTACGACTGGGTGCTCAGAGGTGAGCTCCCGTCGGGCGCAGACTTGACGTGTTACGCGGACGACACGCTTGTCACAGCCCGAGGGAGCTCCCACAGGGAAGCAGCGTTGCTAGCTACGGCTGCGGTGTCACAGGTGGTGAGCCGCATCCGTCGCCTGGGCCTGGAGGTGGCCCTGAGCAAGTCGGAGGCCATTGTGTTCCATGGCCCCCGACGCGCGCCGCCGCCGGGATCACCCATCGTGGTCGGTGGGGCCCGGATAGCTGTCGAGTCCACCATGAAGTATCTGGGATTGGTGCTCGACAGCCGATGGGAATTCGGACCCCACTTCCGGCGGCTGGCGCCCAAGCTGATGGGCGCGGCGGGCGCGCTTTCAACGCTGCTTCCCAATATGGGGGGCCCGAGCGCCGCCTGTAGGCGGTTGTACGTGGGGATCGTGCGGTCCATGGCCCTGTATGGGGCCCCGGTGTGGGCGATGGACCTGACGGCCTGCACCATCGCCGTTCTGCGAAAGCCGCAGAGGGCGATGGCCGTCAGGGTCGTCCGCGGGTACCGCACGGTTTCCTACGAGGCGGCTTGCGCTCTGGCCGGATCCCCGCCCTGGGACCTGGAGGCGAAAGTACTCGCGTCGCTGTATCGGTGGCGCGAGGAAGAGCGGGCACGGGGCTTCGGACCGGTGCAGCGGCAGATCGCGCTGCGCCGTACGGAGCTCCGCCAGGTCTTGGTGGCGGAATGGCGGGAGAGGCTTCTGCGCCCTACCGCCGGCCTCGCTACCGTCGAGGCGATCCGGCCAGTGCTCGACGCATGGCTCGGGAGAAGGCACGGCTCCCTGTCGTTTCGGGTGACGCAGGTGCTGTCGGGGCATGGGTGCTTCGGCAAGTACCTGTGTCGCATAGGCAGGGAGTCGGACGCTCGGTGCCACCACTGCGTCCATTGTAGGGAGGACACGGCGCAACACACGCTCCAGGAGTGTGTGTCCTGGGAGGAGCAGCGCCGTGCCCTCACTTCTGAAGTAGGAGGCGATCTGTCGCTGCCGGCCGTTGTTCGGAGTATGGTCGGCAGCGCAGAGTCGTGGGACGCGGTGGTGTCCTTCTGCGAGGGCGTGATGTCGCAGAAGGAAGCTGCGGAGCGGGAAAGGGAGATCTCAACTCTCAACCCCGCCCGCAGCAGGCGCACCGGGCGCCGGAGGAGGGCGGACAACGCCCTCTTCCGCCCCCCATAAACGGGTCCAGGGGCGACGGACTTGGGGAAGTCCCCGCCCCCCATGATAGGACCCGAGCCGGCGGCGCGCGTCTGTGTCCACGCGCGCCCCCGAGGCGATGCACGGGGTAGGACACCTCACTACCCCGTGCAGGAGACGAGGCCCGGCAGGACGGGCCGGCACCAGTGCGGGGCTGCGGACGAATCAGGATTCCCGCGGCCCCGCGCGCACGTGCGAGAAGCGACACCGGGGTGGTTTTAGCCGGTAAGAGTCCGGCACTGTTCCCGGCCTCCCCA
Source organism: Pyrrhia umbra (assembly GCA_963891755.1). NCBI lineage: Eukaryota > Metazoa > Arthropoda > Insecta > Lepidoptera > Noctuidae > Pyrrhia > Pyrrhia umbra. The sequence goes on from OY982936.1 coordinate 12,860,267, forward strand.
GGCCGGGTTCGTCCATGAGGATTTCCCCCCGAAAAAAAAAAAAAAAAAAAAAAAAAAAAAAGGTTAGGTTAGGTTAGGTTAGGTTAGGTTGGGGGACCCCCCACAGCACATACGTCCACGTCGTGTCCCCTGGTAACGACCCAGTCCTGACCACCGTAACGGAGTGGCAGGCTGGGCTCGGCCAAAGTGCACTGTGCATCGTAGTAATCTCTGTGTTTTGCGTGCTACGATAGCGGGAGACCATGTCTCAATCCCCGCGGGACGCCCTCGGGCGTTTCAAAAAGCCTAAAAAAGGCCCTTCTCAGGGCCAACCAAAAGGCCCTTCTCAGGGCCAACCAAAAGGCCCTTTTCAGGGCCACCCCAAAGGCCCTTTTCAGGGCCACCCCAAAGGCCCTTTTCAGGGCCAAACCGACGCTTCGGCGTCCGAAGCGAGCCGCGCGCCGTCTGCGGCGAGCTTCTTTGAGGGAGACATGGGGCTGTCGGAGTTCTCCGACGATGATGTCAGCTCACTCGGTTCTGACGCGGGCGAGTCCAGGCCGATGTCGCGCAAGCGCGCCTATTTGCGGGGAGGGTCTTCGGGTTCCTCGAGGGGTTCTGCTAAGAAGCCCGCGGTTGCATCGACCACCCACGACGTGGGCCTTGCGGATGCCCAACGCCAGCTGGACCTGGCCCGGCGGGAGATGCTTCAGAAGGAGCTAGAGGAGCGGGTTGCCGCGAAGGAGCAGCGGGCGCAAGCTGCCCGGGTCAAGTCCGGGTACGGCGCGTCCCGCGTGCTGTATGCCGACCACTCTGTGGCTGAGTTGGCACGGATGGCGGCGGAAGACGAGGAGGAGATCGTGGAGGTCGCGTCCAAATCCTCCAACCTCAAGGGGACCATTCAAAAGGCCCTCAAATGCCGCGCCGCGAGCATGCGCGGCATCATAGAGGAGCTGGTGGCAAGGAAGGAAACCGAAGAAACGCGGCAACTGCAGGCGAGAGTCGATCGCCTGCAGTCGGAGGTCAGCCAGCTGCACCAGAAGCTGGCCGACGCCACCGCCCGGCCTAGCCAGGCCGCACCGCCGTCTGCGGTGGAGGCCCCCTCCTCCGACCTTGAGGATGTCGTCCGCAGGGTTCTTGTGGGGGAGCGAGCATTCACTAGAGCCTGCCTCGCGGGCATAGAGGACCGGCTCTTGCCGGAGAAGCGCCTTCGGCCTCCGCTAGCAGCGGACAAGAGGCGAAGCGAGCCGGGTCCCTCCTCGCAAACGGAAGACGCCCCCCTGCCTTCCGCCACTCGGCCCTGCCAGGGGAGCTGGACCGAGGTGGTCAGGAAGGGTAAAGGAAAGGGCAAGAAGACCTGCAGTCCTCCCACCCCTGTCCCCACCGCCGCACCTTCCAGCCAGCCGCAGAACGCTGGAAAAGGAAAGGGGAAGGGAAAGGCCAAAAAGTCGGCAACGGCCACGCCTGCTGCCCCCACCACCGCGACTCCCAGTCAGCCGAAGACTGGCGCGGGTAAGGGGAAGAAGAGAGGGGGAAAGCTCGTTCCCCCCAAGACCGCGGCCGTCGTTGTGACGCTCACCGCGGAGGCTGCGGAGCGGGGGGAGACATATTTGTCAGTGCTGATGCGGGCGCGTGCCAACGCCGACCCCGTCCAGCTGGGGATCGGCAGGGTGTCCTGCCGACGGACCCAAACCGGGGCTCGAATATTCGAGTTCCCGGGGGCAGAGGGCAGCGCAAACGCGGACCTCTTCGCGGCAAAGCTGAGGGAGGCCATCGCGGACTCGGCGAAGGTGGCCCGACCGATCAAAACGGCGGCCTTGGAGGTGACCGACCTCGACGACTCGGTCACCAAGGAAGAGGTCGTCGCGGCAGTCGCGGCCATTGGGGGCTGCAGCGTCGCAGCGGTGCAAGGCCGGGACATCAGACCCGGCCGCGGCGGCATGGGCACCATGCGGCTCGAGTGCCCAGTCGCCGCTGCCAAAGCCGTCCTTCAAAAAGGGCGGCTGCTCGTGGGCTTCAGCTCGGGTGCGGTCCGGGCTCTTGCGGACGCACCTCTGCGGTGCTTCAGGTGCTTCGGCATTGGCCACACCCGAGCCCTCTGTTCGTCCACGGTGGACAGGTCGGAGACCTGCTACCGCTGCGGCAAGGACGGCCACAAAGCCGTCTCCTGTACGGCCGCCACGCCGCACTGCGCTGTCTGCGCTGCCAGCGGCCGCCCGGCGGGCCACGTTATGACGGGGAGGATGTGTCATCCTTCCCCCAAGAAGGGCAAAGCGCAGACGCCGGTTGGGCCTGCTGCTTCTCGTGTCTCTCGCGCCGTAGTCCCCGTGGCGGGAACTTCGGCGGCTGCCGATGAGACGGGTGCGATGTCCGATTGAGCATCGCACCCCTGCGGATGTCGCGGTCTCCCGCGTACTCCCCTCCCCTCTCGCTCTTAGAGAGGGGACCTGGATGCGTGGCCGCCGCGCAAAAAGGAGGTTGGAGACCTTCTCCCTCCTCAAGGTGGTGATGGGCGGGCGGCAGGTGCGGGGGCGCCTCCGCCCGCATTGCACTCCACACCGCCTCCGTTGGACATTCCCGACCCTCCCCCTATGGGGAGGACGTGAGGGGCCCGCCGCGTAGGGCGGGCATTCGTCGAGGGGGACTGGACGTAAAGGCTACGCCGGTTTCCCAGTCCCTCTCCTTTCAGACGATGCGGGAATCCCGCTGGGTTTTTTAGTGGGTATACCGGGCTTGCCCGGGGAGTCCCACATACCCCCCCATTCCCCTGGATGGGGGGTATGCGTAACGCATTTTTTCCCAGCGAAATCAAAAAAAAAAAAAAAAAAAAAAAAAAAGGTTAGGTTAGGTTAGGTTCCCCACCGAGGGTGTCTCCACGTTGTCGTCGTGGTGGGGCTTGCGTGTCTCAATGATCCTGGAGCTTTGCCGGTAGAGTCACTCATGCCGGAAAGGTTCAGGGGAGAGGCCAGACTAAGAGGGACACCAGGAGGGGTCGCTCCTGCCTTGTCGACGCTCGTCGATTCGTCAAGGACGCGACCACACCCGCTGAGGTGCAGGCGCACCGAAGCGGGGTTCGTTTGTCCCCTCGTTCACCGAGGGGCAAACCTTTCGGCGGGTCCGCTGAGTCGGGTTGGCCGGACAGCGGACGGAGGCATGTCTAATGCCGCCGCCGGGGGCTTGGCTTAACCGCCTGGCCCAGAGGAAGGACACCTCTAAGATAAAAAACCACGTAATCCCAAGTTTTGGGGGCGCGGCGAGGGGATGAATGGCCGTAGCGTGTACTGGTCGTTAGCGCCCCCCCCTGCTGGTACCTGCCGACCCCAGCAGTATGTAGGCTTGCCCGGTGTATGAAGCCACTACCCGGTGCTGACATTTATTTGCTTTCTACTCGTGGGATTAACTATGGAAACTTTTTTAAACACAACACAAACAAAACAAAAAAACGATGAAGTGGGAGCCAAAGTACCGATGGTACTAGTGGAAAGGATGGGTGTGTTGTCGGATTCCGACAACGCATCGAGTGCGATGAGCGTGGAGAGCGTGAGTTCGAAGCGCTTAAGAAAACGACCAAGGAGCGTCGCTGACTCAGGGTCAGAATCAAACCTGAGCGATGCGGCGGTACCGGCCGCCAAGGTCGGTACGGTAAAAAAGGACGGAAGAGGGAGGCCGGCAACGACGGGGAAATACGTCGGGATTGGCCTGTCTAGGCGTGAGGCTGCGGCTGCCAAAAAGGCCGCAGTCGCCGCCGAAAAACTCGAAGAAGACGAGCGACAGATTACGGCACTAACAAAGAGGGTGACGGATGGTAGGGTCACTCGGTTGTCGGAGTCGTCGTCTGTAGCCTCCGAAATATTCGTCGAGGCAGCGGAGCTCCCAGCCTCCGATCTCAATCGGAGAATGGTAGATGCTGTGGCGGCGATCAAAAGGGTCGGAAAAGTATCAAAGGGCCTTAGTGGCTGTAGCCAGAAAGCGCTCAAAGAGGCCACCGCCTCCATACTGGAGAGTGCTGAGGCCCTCATAAGCCGTACCACCACCGAAGAGACGGCTCTACTACGGGCACAAAACGCCAAGCTGGCGGCCCAAATGGCGGAGCTCCGCAAGGAGCATGAGGAGCTCAAGGCGGATATGGCGTCCTTCCGCCGCGAGCACCTCAGAAGGGAGGTGGGCCTGCCGCCTGCGCAGCCACAAGCGCAGTCGCAGCCGCAGCCGCAAAAACAGCAGTCGCCGCAGGAGTCGGAGTTGACTCGCCTGATCCGTGAGGAGATGGCGAGCTTCAACGCCCGCTTCTCGGTGCTGGAGGGGAGGATATTACGACCTCCCCTAGCTGCAGACCATCGCAGCACGCCAGCGCCGACTTATGCTGCCAAAACCGCAGCACCCCGTGCCACACCACCGGCACAAGCGGCGGCTGCTAGCAGGACAAAGACTTCCTCGGAGACGACACCCCCAACTACAACGACAACCAAAAAAGGGAAAAAAAGGAAGAACAAGACGAATCAGAAAGGTGCCGAGGCTCTTCCTATAGAGTCACATACGCGGACCAACAACAAAGGCACTACTAAACCCGCCTCTACTCAAAATGAGGCGGAGTGGACGGTTGCGGGCGCGCAACGAAATAGCAAGAAGGCGCGCCGCAAGGCCAAACAAAAGGCCAAAAAGATTGAGGCAGTGGCCAAAAAACAGGCTGCGAGGCTCCGTGCCCCTCGTTCCACGGCTGTCGTGTTAACGCTGCAGCCTGGAGCGGAGGAGCGGGGCTTGAGTTATGCCGGGATCCTGGCAAAGGCGAAAGCCGAAATTTCGCTCGCCGATCTCGGCATCACGGGCCTCCGGTGCAAACCGACCGCAACCGGAGCCCGCCTGCTGGAGATTTCTGGGGCCACTAGTGGCCCCAAAGCAGACGCTCTAGCTGAAAAGCTGAGGGCGTCGCTCGCCGTTGACGACGTCAGAGTGTCCAGGCCCACCAAATGCGCAGATCTGCGTATCTCGGGCTTGGACGACTCTGTAACACCAGAAGAAGTCGCCGCCGCAATATCCAAGGCCGGAGGCTGCCCGCTCGAAAACATCAAGGCGGGCACAATCCGCAGGGGCGCTTCCGGTCTCGGGACAATTATGGTCAGCTGTCCCGTGGCGGCGGCTAATAAAATAAAGGAAGGCAAAAGAATCCTGGTGGGATGGGTCTCGGCGCAGGTCACTCTGCTGACGCCCAGACCCCTAAGGTGTTACCGCTGTCTCGAGGAGGGACACGTGGGTGTACGGTGCACCGCTGGGGTCGACCGCAGCCAACTGTGCTTCTGCTGCGGTCAGTCCGGACACAAGGCTGGCACTTGCACGGCCGCGCCGCACTGCGTACTTTGTGCGGCGTCTGGCAAGCCAGCCGATCACCGGACAGGGGCCAAGGCCTGCGCCAAGCCCACCAAGAAGATTTCCAAGGCCAAGACTCAGCCGGCTCATCCACCGGCTGCATCCCAGGACATACAGGAAGGAACGAGCACCTCTCAGCCGGTTCACCCACCGGCTGCGGCAGCAGAACCGCCGAGGGCTGTGGAGGAGACAACGGCCATGGAAACTCAATAATGGCCCCACACCATCACCGTCTCCTCCAAGCGAACATAAACCACTGCGCCAGAGCTCAGGATCTTTTGCTCCAAAGCATGGCGCAGTGGTCCATCGATGTGGCAGTCGTCGCCGAGCCGTACTTCGTGCCACCCAGGGATGACTGGGTGAGCGACGCCAACGGCTCGGTGGCGCTAATAGTCAGGTCTGCCGCCGACACCCCTCCCCTTGAGGCCGTCACCCGGGGGCGGGGCTATGTCGCGGCAGTTTGGGGCGATATTGTGGTCGCGGGGGTGTATTTCGCCCCCAGCCTTTCTCTCGCCGACCTCGAGGTGGTCATCCTCGAGCTGGGCACCGATGTCAGTCGTCGTCGTCCTCGTCCCGTCCTCGTCTTGGGGGACTTCAACGCCAAGTCTACGGCTTGGGGTTCCCCGACTACCGATGTGCGGGGCGAGTTGGTGGAGGAGTGGGCGGTCGAGCAGGGCCTGCTTCTCCTGAACCGGGGCAGCGTGCAGACGTGCGTGCGACAGCGGGGCGGGTCAATAGTGGACCTTTCGTTTGCGAGCCCCGCTCTCGCGCGCCGCGTTCAGGGCTGGCACGTAGTGGAGGAGGTGGAGACGCTGTCCGATCACAGGTACATTCGGTTCAGCGTCTCCGCCCAGACCTCGGTCGGGCCGGTCCAAGCGGCCCCGGCGGGCGTTGGAGACGGCCCGCGTTGGGCACTCAAGCGGCTGGATAGGGAGGCTCTCCTGGAGGCCTCTATCGTGCAGGCCTGGTTGGACTTCCCCGACAGGCCTGTCAACATCGACGAGGAGGCAGAGTGGTTCCGGGAGAGCATGCAGCAGGTCTGCGATGCTGCCATGCCCCGGGTCCAGCCGCTACCATCCAGGCGCCGAGTGTACTGGTGGTCGCAAACGATTGCGCAGCTGCGCAGGGAGTGCGTGGAGGTGCGACGCCGATACGCTCGGTACCGAAGGAGACGCCGCCGCTCTCCGTCAGCGGCGGCCACAGAGGCGGAACTCTACGCCAACTACGTGGAGGCGAAGAGCGCCCTCCAGCTAGCCATCGTGCGGGCCAAAACCGCGGCCCGGGAGGAGCTGCTGGAGACTCTGGAGCGAGATCCGTGGGGGCGCCCCTACCGCATGGTGAGGGGCAAGCTTCGCCCTTGGGCCCCCCCACTGTCCCGGAGTCTTCAGCCGCAGCTGCTGGAGGATGTGGTGGGCGCTCTATTTCCCACGAGGCCGGAGCATACACCGCCGGCCATGGTTCCGCCTCGCAACGTGCCCAACGCGGAAGACGACGACGACGAAGTGCCCGAAGTGACCCGGGTAGAGATGAGAGTGGCGGTGGCTCGCATCAAGAACACCGCCCCAGGGCCCGACGGCATTCCAGGCCGTGCGTGGGTCCTGGCCATGAGGGCTCTCGGGCCCCGACTAGCGGGGCTCTTGAGCGCATGCCTGGAGCGGGGCCAGTTTCCAAGCCGGTGGAAGACCGGAAAGCTGGTCCTGCTCAGGAAGGAGGGGCGCCCCGCAGACTCACCATCTGCCTACCGGCCCATCGTGTTGCTGGACGAGGTGTGTAAAATCTTCGAGCGGATCATCGCCGACCGCCTCGTCCAGCACATGTCTAGGGAAGGGCCGGACTTGGCGGACAACCAATTTGGTTTCCGCCAGGGGCGCTCCACAGTGGATGCGATCATGCGCGTAAGGGTCCTGGCGGAGGAAGCAGTCGCCCGGGGTGAGGTGGTCTTGGCGGTGTCGCTCGACATCGCCAACGCGTTCAACACCTTGCCCTGGAATACCATCAGGGAGGCACTCCGCTACCACGGGGTGCCCAGCTACCTCCGCCGCATTGTCGGGGCCTATTTGTCGGAGCGAAGTGTCGTTTACCCGGGTCGAGAAGGTTGGGGTCGGCGAGAGACGTCGTGCGGTGTTCCGCAGGGGTCGGTGTTGGGTCCACTCCTGTGGAACATCGGCTACGACTGGGCTCTGCGCGGTGCGCTTCTCCACGGCGTCGGCGTCACTTGCTACGCCGACGACACGCTAGTGACAGCGCGTGGGAAGTCGTACCGGCAGGCGGCCATCAGGGCGACAGCCGGGGTCGCGCACGTCGTGGGAAGGATCCGGCGGCTGGGCCTCGAGGTGGCCTTGCACAAATCCGAGGCCATTTGTTTCCACGGGCCGAGGATGAAGCCACCTCTGGGGTCCACCATCGTGGTGGGAGGAGTCTCCATCGCTGTCGAGTCGACGATGAAGTACTTAGGACTCGTCCTCGACAGTCGGTGGGACTTCGGGCCGCATTTCCAGCGGCTCGCCCCCCGTTTGTTGGGCGCCGCTTCTGCGCTCTCGCGCTTGCTGCCCAACTTGGGGGGACCAAACACCACCACCAGGAGGCTCTACACGGGGGTCGTACGGTCCATGGCGCTGTACGCCGCGCCAGTGTGGGCGGACGCCCTGACGGCGCGCAACATCGCAGCGCTACGAAGACCACAGCGCGCGATGGCCGTCAGGGTCATAAGGGGGTACCGTACGATCTCCTTCGAGGCGGCGAGCCTCCTAGCCGGATCCCCGCCCTGGGACCTAGACGCGAGGGTCCTCGCGTCACTATATCGGTGGCGCGCGGAAGCGTTAGGGCGGGGCGAGCGCCTGGTGCCTCGAGAGGTTGAGGCACGCAGGGCAGAGCTCCGCCAGGTCCTGGTGGCGGAGTGGGAGCAGCGTCTTGCGCGACCCACGGCCGGGCACGCCGCAGTGGCGGCGGTAAGGCCCGTGATGAGGGAGTGGCTGGGGAGACGCCACGGCGCCCTCAGCTTCCGGCTGACGCAGGTGCTTACCGGACATGGGTGTTTCGGGAAGTACCTGTGTCGCATAGGTCGGGAGCCGACGCCCCAGTGTCACCACTGTGACAACTGCCGCGACGATACGGCGCGGCACACGTTGGAGGAGTGCCCAGCTTGGGCGGTGCAGCGCCGTGACTTGGTCGCGGCAGTCTTTGCTGCGGGCCATCTCTCGCTTCCGGCCGTCGTGTCAACTATGGTCGGGAGCGAGAGCGGGTGGGCTGCCGTCGCCTCCTTTTGCGAGGACGTCATGTCTGCAAAGGAGGCGGCGGAAAGGGAGAGAGAAGCTGTCACCTCTCTCCCGGCCCGCAGCAGACGAACGGGGCGTCGCAGGGTGGCGGACGATCTCCGGCCACCGTAGGGCGCGGCCTGCGGGCGACAGAGCAGGGGCATCTGTCGCCCGACCAGACACAGGCCTCGAGGCGGCGGCGTAGTGTTCCGCGCGCGCCTCACAGTTGACGGATTTCCTGCGGCCGCTGGGTGACGGCCGCAGTGGGTGACGGGGCCCGCCTTTTCCATCTGGCGGGCCAATACCTGCCGGGGGCGCGGACGAATGCGCGAGCGATACCCGTACCCCCGGCACTGGGTTCGAGAAAGGAACACCGTGGTGGTTTTAGCCGGTAAGAGTCCGGCACTGTTCCCGGCCGCCCCAATGGGCCGGGTTCGTCCATGAGGATTTCCCCACGTAAAAAAAAAAAAAAAAAAAAAAAAAAAAAAAAAAAAAAAAAAAAAAAAAAAAAAAGGTTAGGTTAGGTTAGGTTAGGTTAGGTTAGGTTAGGTTAGGTTAGGTTAGGTTCCCCACCGAGGGTGTCTCCACGTTGTCGTCGTGGTGGGGCTTGCGTGTCTCGATGATCCTGGAGCTTTGCCGGTAGAGTCACTCATGCCGGAAAGGTTCAGGGGAGAGGCCAGACTAAGAGGGACACCAGGAGGGGTCGCTCCTGCCTTGTCGACGCTCGTCGATTCGTCAAGGACGCGACCACACCCGCTGAGGTGCAGGCGCACCGAAGCGGGGTTCGTTTGCCCCCTCGTTCATCGAGGGGCAAACCTTTCGGCGGGTCCGCTGAGTCGGGTTGGCCGGACAGCGGACGGAGGCATGTATAATGCCGCCGCCGGGGGCTTGGCTTAACCGCCTGGCCCAGAGGAAGGACACCTCTAAGATAAAAAACCACGTAATCCCAAGTTTTGGGGGCGCGGCGAGGGGATGAATGGCCGTAGCGAGTACTGGTCGTTAGCGCCCCCCCCTGCTGGCACCTGCCGTCCCCAGCAGTAATTAGGCTTACCCGGTGTATGGAGCCACTGCCCGGGTGGACATATTTTGCTTCCATACTCGTGGGAACTACTATGGAAAATTTAAATCTAAAACAAAAACAAAATTCAAATGACGAAGTGGGAGCGAAAGTACCGATGGTACTTGTGGAGAGGATGGGTGTGTTGTCGGACTCCGACAACGCATCGAGTGCGATGAGCGTAGAGAGCGTGAGCTCAAAGCGCTTAAGAAAACGACCAAGGAGCGTCGCTGACTCAGGGTCAGAATCAAATCTGAGCGATGCGGCGGTACCGGCCGCCAAGGTCGGTACGGTAAAAAAGGACGGAAGAGGGAGGCCGGCAACGACGGGGAAATACGTCGGGATTGGCCTGTCTAGGCGTGAGGCTGCGGCTGCCAAAAAGGCCGCAGACGCCGCCGAAAAACTTGAAGAAGACGAGCGACAGATTACGGCACTAACAAAGAGGGTGACGGATGGTAGGGTCACTCGGTTGTCGGAGTCGTCGTCTGTAGCCTCCGAAATGTTCGTCGAGGCAGCGGAGCTCCCAGCCTCCGATCTCAATCGGAGAATGGTAGATGCTGTGGCGGCGATCAAGAGGGTCGGAAAAGTATCAAAGGGTCTTAGTGGCTGTAGCCAGAAAGCGCTCAAAGAGGCCACCGCCTCCATACTGGAGAGTGCTGAGGCCCTCATAAGCCGTACAACCACCGAAGAGACGGCTCTACTACGGGCACAAAACGCCAAGCTGGCGGCCCAAATGGCGGAGCTCCGCAAGGAGCATGAGGAGCTCAAGGCGGATATGGCGTCGTTCCGTCGCGAGCACCTCAGAAGGGAGGTGGGCCTGCCGCCCGCGCAGCCGCAAGCGCAGTCGCAGCCGCAGCCGCAAAAACAGCAGTCGCCGCAGGAGTCGGAGTTGACTCGCCTGATCCGTGAGGAGATGGCGAGCTTCAACGCCCGCTTCTCGGTGCTGGAGGGGAGGATATTACGACCTCCCCTAGCTGCAGACCATCGCAGCACGCCAGCGCCGTCATATGCTGCTAAAACCGCAGCACCCCGTGCCACACCATCGGCACAAGCGGCTGCTGCTACCACAAAGAAGACCACCCCAGAGACGATACCGTCAACCATCTCGTCTCAAGCAGAGGCCAAGGGGAAGAAACCAAACAAGAAGAAGGGGAAAATAGCGGAACAAGAGGGTGCCGCGGCTGCTTCAAAAGCGCCGCCCAAGCAAGCAATGCACCAAATACCAAAGCCCGCCGCACAAAAGGAGGCGGAGTGGACGGTTGCGGGCGCGCAACGAAATAGCAAGAAGGCGCGCCGCAAGGCCAAACAAAAAGCCAAAAAGACTGAGGCAGTGGCCAAAAAACAGGCTGCGAGGCTCCGTGCCCCTCGTTCCACGGCTGTCGTGTTAACGCTGCAGCCTGGAGCGGAGGAGCGGGGCTTGAGTTATGCCGGGATCCTGGCAAAGGCGAAAGCCGAAATTTCGCTCGCCGATCTCGGCATCACGGGCCTCCGGTGCAAACCGACCGCAACCGGAGCCCGCCTGCTGGAGATTTCTGGGGCCACTAGTGGCCCCAAAGCAGACGCTCTAGCTGAGAAGCTGAGGGCGTCGCTCGCCGTTGACGACGTCAGAGTGTCCAGGCCCACCAAATGCGCAGATCTGCGTATCTCGGGCTTGGACGACTCTGTAACATCAGAAGAAGTCGCCGCCGCAATATCCAAGGCCGGAGGCTGCCCGCTCGAAAACATCAAGGCGGGCACAATCCGCAGGGGCGCTTCCGGTCTCGGGACAATTATGGTCAGCTGTCCCGTGGCGGCGGCTAATAAAATAAATGAGGGCAAAAGAATCCTGGTGGGATGGGTCTCGGCGCAGGTCACTCTGCTGACGCCCAGACCCCTAAGGTGCTACCGCTGTCTAGAGGAGGGGCATGTAGGTGTTAGGTGCACCGCTGGGGTCGACCGCAGCCAACTGTGCTTCCGCTGCGGTCAGTCCGGGCACAAGGCTGGCTCGTGTACTGCCGCGCCGCACTGCGTACTCTGTGCGGTGGCCGGCAAGCCAGCCGAACATCGGACCGGGGCCAAAGCCTGCGCCGGGCCCACAAAGAAGAATTCCAAGGCCAAGACTCAGCCGGCTCATCCACCGGCTGCATCCCAGGACATACAACGGGAAGGAACCAGTACCTCTCAGCCGGTTCACCCACCGGCTGCGGCAGCAGAACCGCCGAGGGCTGTGGAGGAGACAACGGCCATGGACACCCAATAATGGCCCCACACCATCGTCTCCTCCAAGCCAACATAAACCACTGCGCCAGAGCTCAGGATCTTTTGCTCCAAAGCATGGCGCAGTGGTCCATCGATGTGGCAGTCGTCGCCGAGCCGTACTTTGTCCCACCCAGGGATGACTGGGTGAGCGACACCAACGGCTCGGTGGCGCTAATAGTCAGGTCTGCCGCCGACACCCCTCCCCTTGAGGCCGTCACCCGGGGGCGGGGCTATGTCGCGGCAGTGTGGGGTGATTTGGTGGTCGCGGGGGTGTATTTCGCCCCCAGCCTATCTCTCGCCGACCTCGAAGGAGTAATTTCGGATTTGGGCACAGAAGTCAGTCGTCGTCGTCCTCGTCCCGTCCTCGTCTTGGGGGACTTCAACGCCAAGTCTGCGGCTTGGGGTTCCCCGACTACCGATGCGCGGGGCGAGTTAGTGGAGGAGTGGGCGGTCGAGCAGGGCCTGCTTCTCCTGAACCGGGGCAGCGTGCAGACGTGCGTGCGACAGCGGGGCGGGTCAATAGTGGACCTTTCATTTGCGAGCCCCGCTCTCGCGCGCCGCGTTCAGGGCTGGCACGTAGTGGAGGAGGTGGAGACGCTGTCCGATCACAGGTACATTCGGTTCAGCGTCTCTGCCCAGACCTCGGTCGGGCCGGTCCAAGCGGCCCCGGTGGGCGTTGGAGACGGCCCGCGTTGGGCACTCAAGCGGCTGGATAGGGAGGCTCTCCTGGAGGCCTCTATCGTGCAGGCCTGGTTGGACTTCCCCGACAGGCCTGTCAACATCGACGAGGAGGCAGAGTGGTTCCGGGAGAGCATGCAGCAGGTCTGCGATGCTGCCATGCCCCGGGTCCAGCCGCTACCATCCAGGCGCCGAGTTTACTGGTGGTCGCAAACGATTGCGCAGCTGCGCAGGGAGTGCGTGGAGGTGCGACGCCGGTACGCTCGGTACCGAAGAAGACGCCGCCGCTCTCCGTCAGCGGCGGCCACAGAGGCGGAACTCTACGCCAACTACGTGGAGGCGAAGAGCGCCCTCCAGCTAGCTATCGTGCGGGCCAAAACCGCGGCCCGGGAGGAACTGCTGGAGACTCTGGAGCGAGATCCGTGGGGGCGTCCCTACCGCATGGTGAGGGGCAAGCTTCGCCCTTGGGCCCCCCCACTGTCCCGGAGTCTTCAGCCGCAGCTGCTGGAGGATGTGGTGGGCGCTCTATTTCCCACGAGGCCGGAGCATACACCGCCGGCCATGGTTCCGCCTCGCAACGTGCCCGACGCGGAAGACGACGACGACGAAGTGCCCGAAGTGACCCGGGTAGAGATGAGAGTGGCGGTGGCTCGCATCAAGAACACCGCCCCAGGGCCCGACGGCATTCCAGGCCGTGCGTGGGTCCTGGCCATGAGGGCTCTCGGGCCCCGACTAGCGGGGCTCTTGAGCGCATGCCTGGAGCGGGGCCAGTTTCCAAGCCGGTGGAAGACCGGAAAGCTGGTCCTGCTCAGGAAGGAGGGGCGCCCCGCAGACTCGCCATCTGCCTACCGGCCCATTGTGTTGCTGGACGAGGTGTGTAAGATCTTCGAGCGGATCATCGCCGACCGCCTCGTCCAGCACATGTCTAGGGAGGGGCCGGACTTGGCGGACAACCAATTTGGTTTCCGCCAGGGGCGCTCCACAGTGGATGCGATCATGCGCGTAAGGGTCCTGGCGGAGGAAGCAGTCGCCCGGGGTGAGGTGGTCTTGGCGGTGTCGCTCGACATCGCCAACGCGTTCAACACCTTGCCCTGGAATACCATCAGGGAGGCACTCCGCTACCACGGGGTGCCCAGCTACCTCCGCCGCATTGTCGGGGCCTATTTGTCGGAGCGAAGTGTCGTTTACCCGGGTCGAGAAGGTTGGGGTCGGCGAGAGACGTCGTGCGGTGTTCCGCAGGGGTCGGTGTTGGGTCCACTCCTGTGGAACATCGGCTACGACTGGGCTCTGCGCGGTGCGCTTCTCCACGGCGTCGGCGTCACTTGCTACGCCGACGACACGCTAGTGACAGCGCGTGGGAAGTCGTACCGGCAGGCGACCATCAGGGCGACAGCCGGGGTCGCGCACGTCGTGGGAAGGATCCGGCGGTTGGGCCTCGAGGTGGCCTTGCACAAATCCGAGGCCATTTGTTTCCACGGGCCGAGGATGAAGCCACCTCCGGGGTCCACCATCGTGGTGGGAGGAGTCTCCATCGCTGTCGAGTCGACGATGAAGTACTTAGGACTCGTCCTCGACAGTCGGTGGGACTTCGGGCCGCACTTCCAGCGGCTCGCCCCCCGTTTGTTGGGCGCCGCTTCTGCGCTCTCGCGCTTGCTGCCCAACTTGGGGGGACCAAATACCACCACCAGGAGGCTCTACACGGGGGTCGTACGGTCCATGGCGCTGTACGCCGCGCCAGTGTGGGCGGACGCCCTGACGGCGCGCAACATCGCAGCGCTACGAAGACCACAGCGCGCGATGGCCGTCAGGGTCATAAGGGGGTACCGTACGATCTCCTTCGAGGCGGCGAGCCTCCTTGCCGGATCCCCGCCCTGGGACCTAGACGCGAGGGTCCTCGCGTCACTATATAGGTGGCGCGCGGAAGCGATAGGGCGGGGCGAGCGCCTGGTGCCTCGAGAGGTTGAGGCACGCAGGGCAGAGCTCCGCCAGGTCCTGGTGGCGGAGTGGGAGTTGCGGCTTGCGCGACCCACGGCCGGGCACGCCGCAGTGGCGGCGGTAAGGCCCGTGATGAGGGAGTGGCTGGAGAGACGCCACGGCGCCCTCAGCTTCCGGCTGACGCAGGTGCTTACCGGACACGGGTGTTTCGGGAAGTACCTGTGTCGCATAGGCCGGGAGCCGACGCCCCAATGTCACCACTGTGACAACTGCCGCGACGATACGGCGCGGCACACGTTGGAGGAGTGCCCAGCTTGGGCGGTGCAGCGCCGTGACTTGGTCGCGGCAGTCTTTGCTGCGGGCCATCTCTCGCTTCCGGCCGTCGTGTCAACTATGGTCGGGAGCGAGCGGGTGGGCTGCCGTCGCCTCCTTTTGCGAGGACGTCATGTCTGCAAAGGAGGCGGCGGAAAGGGAGAGAGAAGCTGTCACCTCTCTCCCGGCCCGCAGCAGACGAACGGGGCGTCGCAGGGTGGCGGACGACCTCCGGCCACCGTAGGGCGCGGCCTGCGGGCGACAGAGCAGGGGCATCTGTCGCCCGACCAGACACAGGCCTCGAGGCGGCGGCGTAGTGTTCCGCGCGCGCCTCACAAATGACGGATTTCCTGCGGCCGCTGGGTGACGGCCGCAGTGGGTGACGGGGCCCGCCTTTTCCATCTGGCGGGCCAATACCTGCCGGGGGCGCGGACGAATGCGCGAGCGATACCCGTACCCCCGGCACTGGGTTCGAGAAAGGAACACCGTGGTGGTTTTAGCCGGTAAGAGTCCGGCACTGTTCCCGGCCGCCCCAATGGGCCGGGTTCGTCCATGAGGATTTCCCCACGTAAAAAAAAAAAAAAAAAAAAAAAAAAAAAAAGGTTAGGTTAGGTTAGGTTAGGTTGGGGTGCGCGCAGAAAACCTCCCCGTGTGCCTGGTGGCTGCTGGTCCCTTTCGGATACGTCCGGGGGGAAGAGCAGTCACTGGGCCGGTGCACCCTGGGCACGGGCAATAATCTCTTCGTGGGCGGTGGGGCAGAGGAGATTATTGCTCGTGGCGAATTTCTGCAGGAGCGGAGAAGTCGCTCCCGACGGCTCCCTTTCGGCACTCTGCATGCTGCAGAGCGCACGCTAAGGGAGCGAGGTGGTAGGCCAAGAGGCGCTTCATGCCTGGCGGCCCTGAGCAGTGGCAGGCTTGCTGCTGCTCGAGGTGGATTATAAGGACATTAGGAGAAAAAAAAATAAATAAAAAAAAAATACAATTTTATAAAATCACTAAAAATTACCACAAAATACATAAAATCTCCAAAAAAAAAAAAAAAACAAAATCAAAGAGAAAATTTATAAAATAAATCTGAAAAAATAACACAAAAATATATATATTAGCATTAAGTTTAGTTTTAAGATGCCGAACCACGGGCGGCTTAGCCTGTTTCGAGGCATTCGCGGGCCTCGGGAGGACCAAATTCCCTCCCAAAAAGTGCGACCGCACCACCTTGGGGAAGTGGTGTGAGTATTACCCAAATCGTAAATGAAATGTCCGAAAATGATAAGAGTTTGTCGTGCGCTCCGGCTGACGCCCGGCGCTCGCGGGTACCCGGGCCCGCGAGTGTTAAATTGGTAACCGAAGTCTGCACAGGGGTGGGCAACCAGGCCCCTGTGTCAGAATTGTCTACTGGCGGATGTGATCCATCTACCGGCCTAGCCGGTAGCAAGAGCCGGGGAGGCTCCAGTCCCTGCGGGGACGCCATGTCGGAGGGGGAGTCGCGCGGACCCTCCACCAAGTTTTGGCGGAAGCGTTTGCGCGATCCAGGGTCGGTAGGTTTCTCATCCAGTGAGGAGAACCTATCGGCCCCCAAAGTTCCGACAGCGCGGCGAGGTGGTGTGACCTCGCGGTCGAAGCCACGGCGCGATGCCTCGGGGCGCTTCCTTCCGCGTCCCGATACTCCGGCGGCCAGCGCAAGGGAGGAGTCCGACCGCGAGGCGAGGGGTGAGGACCCCGGCGGCGTGAGCAGTGCTTCCCTGGGAAGCACCAAGGCCGAGCTCAACGCCGCCAAAAGAGAGCAGCGGAAGGCGTTAGCGGCAGATGAAGTGTCAGAGATGGCCCGACGTGCCCGCGAACGCAGAGCCGCGCAAGCGGCAGGAGGAGAGGAGTTGTCGGCGGTGGACCTCAGTCGTCAGGTGTTGGACGGCGTGGACGTGGTCCTCAAGGTCGCCACCAAATCCGGCAGCCTGAAGGGCACGTTCACCCGTGCCTTGAAGGAAGCCGCCGACGACATCAGAGAGGCGGTGGGTACCCTCCTCAACCGGTCGGCCTCGGACGAGGTCTCCAGGTTGCAGGAGGAGAATAGCCGCCTCCGCACGGATCTGGAGGATCTCCGCAGGGAGGTCGCCGCGCTGAGCGAGCAGCAGCGGCGACGCCCAGCCTCCGATCCCCCTCCTGTCGCAGCGAAGCCGACTCCCGCACTGGTGCCGATCAGCGCACGATCAACGGACGACGAAGTCGAACGAATCGTCCGGATCTGCATGCTCCAGTGCGGGAGCATGATGAACGCCCGTCTCGAGGCGATCTCCCGACGCCTCCCGCAGGAGACCCTCCGGCCGCCTCTTGCGGCGGATAAACGAAGGGCGGAGGAGGCGCCGAGACCAGTGCCGACGAAGGGGAAGCCCGTGGAGGGTGTCAAAAAGCCCGCGGAGGGAGCCCCTGTTGGCGAGCTCACGGCCGCCGGGTCTAAGGGTGAGACCTGGGCGACGGTCGTGGGCCGGAAGAAGGCCCGCAAAGCCGCCAAGAAGGCGTCAGCAGCCGCGCGCCCCCCCGGAAAGGCCGTAAAGGCGGCTCCGGAACCAGCGCGCCGGACTGCAAAGGGCGGCCGCAATGTGCCGAGGGTTCGCACCCCACGCTCCGAAGCTGTAACTATTACACTACAGCCCGGAGCCGCGGAGAGGGGTGTTACATACCAGACGGTCATTGCGGAAGCCAAGGCCAAGATCAAACTTGCGGATCTTGGCCTGCAGTCGGTGACGCTGAAGCAAGCCGTCACGGGTGCGCGGCTCTTCGAAGTGGCTGGCGCCTCCAGTGGCAGTGCGGAGAAGGCGGACGCTCTGGCCGCCAAGCTGAGGGAGGTCCTCAAGTCTGAGGACGTCCGGGTCTCCAGGCCATGCAAGACCGCAGAGGTGCGAATTGCTGGCCTGGACGACTCCGTGACCTCGGAGGAGGTGGTAGCGGCCGTCGCACGAAGCGGCGAGTGTCCGCCTGAAAACGTGCGGGCCGGCGACATTCGCGCCGACGCTACCGGGCTCGGCATGGTCTGGGTCCGGTGTCCTGTGGCGTCGGCGAATAAGATCGCCAACAGTGGGCGTTTGCTGGTAGGCTGGGTTGCAGCGAGAGTTAAGCTCCTGCAGCCCAGGGCCTTGCGGTGCTTCCGGTGCCTGGAATTGGGGCACGTCCGGGCAAAATGCACCGCAGAGGTTGACCGCAGCGATCTCTGTTATCGCTGCGGCCGGCCCGGCCACAAGGCGGCCCAGTGCTCCGCTGAGCCCAACTGCAGCCTCTGTACAGCTGCAGGAAGGCCAGCGGGGCACAAGGTGGGCGGAAAGGCCTGTGGCGTGCCTGCCAGCAGGGCCAAAAAAAAGAAAAAGAGCAAAAAGCCTGCCGGGGGAGTCTCGCAACCCCCGCAGGCTGGCTCGGCCGACTCCCGGCCTAGGACCGTTGCCGAGGGAATGGAGTGTCAATAACGGCACAATTCCATTTCCTCCAGGGCAATATCAACCACTGTGCCAGAGCTCAGGACCTTTTGCTCCAGAGCATGGCAGAGTGGTTGATCCACGTGGCTGTGGTCGCTGAACCGTATTTTATCCCCCCCCGCGACAACTGGGTGGGGTGTTTGGACGGTTTGGTGGCCATAATCGGCGGGGCTCTGATCGACCCGTCTCGGGGCCGCGGCTGGGTTGCCGCGGTCTCGGACGGCATCGCTGTTGTGGGGGTGTACTTCTCCCCCAACAAGAGTCTCGCCGACTTCGAGAGTTTCCTTGTCGAGTTGGGCGCCGTCGTAGGCCGCTACCTCCCTCGTCCCGTACTGCTGCTCGGGGATCTCAACGCCAAGTCATCGGCGTGGGGATCCCCGGTCACCGATCCTCGGGGCGAGGTGCTGGAGGAGTGGGCGGTGACGACCGGTCTGGTCGTCCTGAATCGGGGCTCGGAGTATACCTGCGTGCGGCAGCGGGGCGGGTCGATAGTGGACGTCACGTTCGCTAGCCCCTCTGTCGCTAGCAGGGTCCGCGACTGGCGGGTCGCCGTGGAGGTGGAGACGCTATCGGATCACCGATACATCCGATTCGACGTCTCCGCCCAGACCGCGAGCGACCGCCGTCCAACAGCCCCGAGCAACGACGGCCCGCGCTGGGCGCTTAAGCGCATTGACAGGGAACTGCTCGAAGAAGCCGCTATTGTCCAGGCCTGGACAAGGGAGTCGGTGACCGACGGCTCCGTCGACGTCGAAGCGGAGGCGCTGTGGTTCCGCGGGGCGATGACGCAAATCTGCGACGCGTCCATGCCCCGCGTCCGCACACAGTCCGCAAAGCGCCAAGTGTACTGGTGGACCGCCGAGATCGCGCAGTTGCGCGTCGCGTGCGTGGCGGCCCGTCGCCAGTACACTCGATACCGCCGGCGACGTCGACGGAATACCGTCGAAGAGGACGCGCTGTATGAGGTGTACCGCGCGTCCAAGGAGAGGCTGTGGCTAGCCATCGGCGAGTCGAAGACGCAAGCCAGGGAGGAGCTGCTGGGGTCCCTAGACCGTGATCCGTGGGGGCGCCCCTACCGTATGGTGCGAGGCAAGTTACGCCCCTGGGCGCCTCCACTCACGGAGGGACTACAACCCCAGCTGCTAGAAGAGGTGGTGTCGGCCCTCTTCCCTGAGCAGGCGGAACACGTTCCGCCGCCGATGGCTTCGCCCTTGGCCACAGGCTCTCCTGAAGAGGAGAGCACCCAGGTCCCCGAAGTGACACAAGCAGAGACGAGAGCGGCCGTGTCGCGGCTCCGGGCCAAGAACACGGCGCCCGGGCCCGACGGAATCCCTGGCCGAGCTCTCGTCTTGGCTCTGAAGGAGCTAGAGCCCCATCTGAGAGGGCTCTTTACGGCATGCCTCGAGCGGGGCCAGTTTCCCAGCGTATGGAAGGAGGGGAGGCTGGTCCTGCTCAAGAAGGAGGGGCGCCCCGCGGACTCGCCGTCCGCGTACCGGCCCATAGTGCTGCTCGACGAGGCGGGCAAACTGTTCGAGCGGATTATCGCAGATCGCCTCGTCAGCCACTTGTCTGCAGAAGGGCCGGACTTGGCGGACAGCCAGTACGGCTTTCGTCGTGGGCGCTCCACCGTCGACGCCATAATGCGCGTGAGGGCCCTGGCGGAGGAAACGGTGTCCCGGGGTGGGGTGTTGTTGGCAGTATCGTTGGATATCTCCAACGCCTTCAACACCCTGCCCTGGAGTTGTATACGGGAGGCACTTGTCTATCATCGCGTGCCTCCCTACCTCCGCCGCACAGTAGGGGCTTATCTGGAGGCAAGGTGTGTCACCTATAGGGGACGTGACGGCGCAGGAAGGCGCGTCACTTCGTGCGGTGTTCCGCAGGGATCGGTTCTGGGTCCGCTCCTGTGGAACATCGGGTACGACTGGGTGCTCAGAGGTGAGCTCCCGTCGGGCGCAGACTTGACGTGTTACGCGGACGACACGCTTGTCACAGCCCGAGGGAGCTCCCACAGGGAAGCAGCGTTGCTAGCTACGGCTGCGGTGTCACAGGTGGTGAGCCGCATCCGTCGCCTGGGCCTGGAGGTGGCCCTGAGCAAGTCGGAGGCCATTGTGTTCCATGGCCCCCGACGCGCGCCGCCGCCGGGATCACACATCGTGGTCGGTGGGGCCCGGATAGCTGTCGAGTCCACCATGAAATACCTGGGATTGGTGCTCGACAGCCGCTGGGAATTCGGACCCCACTTCCGGCGGCTGGCGCCCAAGCTGTTGGGCGCGGCGGGCGCGCTTTCAACGCTGCTTCCCAATATGGGGGGCCCGAGCGCCGCCTGTAGGCGGTTGTACGTGGGGATCGTGCGGTCCATGGCCCTGTATGGGGCCCCGGTGTGGGCGATGGACCTGACGGCCTGCACCATCGCCATTCTGCGAAAGCCGCAGAGGGCGATGGCCGTCAGGGTCGTCCGCGGGTACCGCACGATTTCCTACGAGGCGGCTTGCGCTCTGGCCGGATCCCCGCCCTGGGACCTGGAGGCGAAAGTACTCGCGTCGCTGTATCGGTGGCGCGAGGAAGAGCGGGCACGGGGCTTCGGACCGGTGCAGCGGCAGATCGCGCTGCGCCGTACGGAGCTCCGCCAGGTCTTGGTGGCGGAATGGCGGGAGAGGCTTCTGCGCCCTACCGCCGGCCTCGCTACCGTCGAGGCGATCCGGCCAGTGCTCGACGCATGGCTCGGGAGAAGGCACGGCTCCCTGTCGTTTCGGGCGACGCAGGTGTTGTCGGGGCATGGGTGCTTCGGCAAGTACCTGTGTCGCATAGGCAGGGAGTCGGATGCTCGGTGCCACCACTGCGTCCATTGTGGGGAGGACACGGCGCAACACACGCTCCAAGAGTGTGTGGCTTGGGAGGAGCAGCGCCGTGCCCTCACTTCTGAAGTAGGAGGCGATCTGTCGCTGCCGGCCGTTGTTCGGAGTATGGTCGGCAGCGCAGAGTCGTGGGACGCGGTGGTGTCCTTCTGCGAGGACGTGATGTCGCAGAAGGAAGCTGCGGAGCGGGAAAGGGAGATCTCAACTCTCAACCCCGCCCGCAGCAGGCGCACCGGGCGCCGGAGGAGGGCGGACAACGCCCTCTTCCGCCCCCCATAAACGGGTCCAGGGGCGACGGACTTGGGGAAGTCCCCGCCCCCCATGATAGGACCCGAGCCGGCGGCGCGCGTCTGTGTCCACGCGCGCCCCCGAGGCAATGCACGGGGTAGGACACCTCACTACCCCGTGCAGGAGATGAGGCCCGGCAGGACGGGCCGGCACCAGTGCGGGGCTGCGGACGAATCAGGATTCCCGCGGCCCCGCGCGCACGTGCGAGAAGCGACACCGGGGTGGTTTTAGCCGGTAAGAGTCCGGCACTGTTCCCGGCCTCCCCAGGCCGGGTTCGTCCATGAGGATTTCCCCCCGAAAAAAAAAAAAAAAAAAAAAAAGGTTAGGTTAGGTTAGGTTTGACGGCCTGCACCATCGCCATTCTGCGAAAGCCGCAGAGGGCGATGGCCGTCAGGGTCGTCCGCGGGTACCGCACGATTTCCTACGAGGCGGCTTGCGCTCTGGCCGGATCCCCGCCCTGGGACCTGGAGGCTAAAGTACTCGCGTCACTGTATCGGTGGCGCGAGGAAGAGCGGGCACGGGGCTTCAGACCGGTGCAGCGGCAGATCGCGCTGCGCCGAACGGAGCTCCGTCAGGTCTTGGTGGCGGAATGGCGGGACAGGCTTCTGCGCCCTACCGCCGGCCTCGCTACCGTCGAGGCGATCCGGCCAGTGCTCGACGCATGGCTCGGGAGAAGGCACGGCTCCCTGTCGTTTCGGGTGACGCAGGTGCTGTCGGGGCATGGGTGCTTCGGCAGGTACCTGTGTCGCATAGGCAGGGAGTCGGACGCTCGGTGCCACCACTGCGTCCATTGCGGGGAGGACACGGCGCAACACACGCTCCGGGAGTGTGTGTCCTGGGAGGAGCAGCGCCGTGCCCTCACCTCGGTAGTAGGAGGCGATCTGTCGCTGCCGGCCGTTGTTCGGAGTATGGTCGGCAGCGCAGAGTCGTGGGACGCGGTGGTGTCCTTCTGCGAGGACGTGATGTCGCAGAAGGAAGCTGCGGAGCGGGAAAGGGAGATCTCAACTCTCAACCCCGCCCGCAGCAGGCGCACCGGGCGCCGGAGGAGGGCGGACAACGCCCTCTTCCGCCCCCCATAAACGGGTCCAGGGGCGACGGACTTGGGGAAGTCCCCGCCCCCCATGATAGGACCCGAGCCGGCGGCGCGCGTCTGTGTCCACGCGCGCCCCCGAGGCGATGCACGGGGTAGGACACCTCACTACCCCGTGCAGGAGACGAGGCCCGGCAGGACGGGCCGGCACCAGTGCGGGGCTGCGGACGAATCAGGATTCCCGCGGCCCCGCGCGCACGTGCGAGAAGCGACACCGGGGTGGTTTTAGCCGGTAAGAGTCCGGCACTGTTCCCGGCCTCCCCAGGCCGGGTTCGTCCATGAGGATTTCCCCCCGAAAAAAAAAAAAAAAAAAAAAAAAAAAAAAAAAAAAAAAAGGTTAGGTTAGGTTAGGTTAGGTTAGGTTAGGTTTCCATGGCCCCCGACGCGCGCCGCCGCCGGGATCACACATCGTGGTCGGTGGGGCCCGGATAGCTGTCGAGTCCACCATGAAGTATCTGGGATTGGTGCTCGACAGCCGATGGGAATTCGGACCCCACTTCCGGCGGCTGGCGCCCAAGCTGATGGGCGCGGCGGGCGCGCTTTCAACGCTGCTTCCCAATATGGGGGGCCCGAGCGCCGCCTGTAGGCGGTTGTACGTGGGGATCGTGCGGTCCATGGCCCTTTACGGGGCCCCGGTGTGGGCGATGGACCTGACGGCCTGCACCATCGCCATTCTGCGAAGGCCGCAGAGGGCGATGGCCGTCAGGGTCGTCCGCGGGTACCGCACGGTTTCCTACGAGGCGGCTTGCGCTCTGGCCGGATCCCCGCCCTGGGACCTGGAGGCGAAAGTACTCGCGTCGCTGTATCGGTGGCGCGAGGAAGAGCGGGCACGGGGCTTCGGACCGGTGCAGCGGCAGATCGCGCTGCGCCGTACGGAGCTCCGCCAGGTCTTGGTGGCGGAATGGCGGGAAAGGCTTCTGCGCCCTACCGCCGGCCTCGCTACCGTCGAGGCGATCCGGCCAGTGCTCGACGCATGGCTCGGGAGAAGGCACGGCTCCCTGTCGTTTCGGGTGACGCAGGTGCTGTCGGGGCATGGGTGCTTCGGCAGGTACCTGTGTCGCATAGGCAGGGAGCCGGACGCTCGGTGCCACCACTGCGTCCATTGCGGGGAGGACACGGCGCAACACACGCTCCGGGAGTGTGTGTCCTGGGAGGAGCAGCGCCGTGCCCTCACCTCGGTAGTAGGAGGCGATCTGTCGCTGCCGGCCGTCGTTCGGAGTATGGTCGGCAGCGCAGAGTCGTGGGACGCGGTGGTGTCCTTCTGCGAGGACGTGATGTCGCAGAAGGAAGCTGCGGAGCGGGAAAGGGAGATCTCAACTCTCAACCCCGCCCGCAGCAGGCGCACCGGGCGCCGGAGGAGGGCGGACAACGCCCTCTTCCGCCCCCCATAAACGGGTCCAGGGGCGACGGACTTGGGGAAGTCCCCGCCCCCCATGATAGGACCCGAGCCGGCGGCGCGCGTCTGTGTCCACGCGCGCCCCCGAGGCGATGCACGGGGTAGGACACCTCACTACCCCGTGCAGGAGACGAGGCCCGGCAGGACGGGCCGGCACCAGTGCGGGGCTGCGGACGAATCTGGATTCCCGCGGCCCCGCGCCCACGTGCGAGAAGCGACACCGGGGTGGTTTTAGCCGGTAAGAGTCCGGCACTGTTCCCGGCCTCCCCAGGCCGGGTTCGTCCATGAGGATTTCCCCCCGAAAAAAAAAAAAAAAAAAAAAAAAAAAAAAAAAAAAAAAAAAAAAAAAAAAAAAAAAAAAAAAAAAAAAAAAAAAAAAAAAAAAAAAAAAAAAAAAAAAAAAAAAAAAAAAAAAAAAAAAGGTTAGGTTAGGTTAGGTTAGGTTGGGGGACCCCCCACAGCACTTACGTCCACGTCGTGTCCCCTGGAAACGACCCAGTCCTGACCACCGTAACGGAGTGGCAGGCTGGGCTCGGCTAAAGTGTGCTGTGCTTCGTAGCGATTTCTTTCTGCCTTGTGCGCTACGAATTCTGTCGGAATGTCCAAACCTCTGCGGGACGCCCACGGGCGTTTTCTGCGACCAAAAGGCCCTTCTCAGGGCCAACCAAAAGGCCCTTCTCAGGGCCAACCAAAAGGCCCTTCTCAGGGCCAACCCAAAGGCCCTTTTCAGGGCCAACCAAAAGGCCCTTCTCAGGGCCAAACCGACGCTTCTGAAGCGTCCGAAGTGAGCCGCGCGCCGTCTGCGGCGAGCTTCTGCGGGAGCCGATTCTTCGGCGGGATTGCGCTGTCGGAGGACTCCGACCAGGAATCCATCGTGTCACTCGTGTCGTGTACTTCAGACGCGGGCGAGTCTAGGCCGCTGTCGCGAAAGCGCGCCTATCGAAAGGAAGGGTCTGGTGAATCTTCGGCGAGTTCGGCGAAGGCAATGAGGGGCAAAAAGGTTACAGCGTCGGACACCCACGTCGTGGGCCTAGCGGACGCTCAACGCCAGTTAGACCTGGCCCGGCGGGAGCAGCTCCAGCAGGAGCTTGAGGAGCGGGTCGCCGCAAAAGAGCAGCGGGCGCGTACCGCCCGGGTCAGGTCCGGGTACGGCGCGTCCCGCGTGTTATACGCCGACCACTCCTTGGCCGAGTTGGCAAGGATGGCGGAGGAGGACGAGGAGGAGATAGCGGAGGTCGCCTCAAAGTCCTCAAACCTGAAGGGCACCTTCCAGAAGGCCCTCAAATGCCGCGCCGCGAGCATGCGCGGCATCGTCGAGGAGTTGGTGTCGAGGAAGGCGACCGACGAAACTCGGCAGCTGCAGGCGAAAGTAGATCGCCTACAAATGGAGGTTAGCCAGCTGCACCAGAAGCTGGCCGACGCCACCGCCCGGCCCAACCAGGCCGCACCGCCGCCTGCGGTGGAGGCCCCCTCCTCCAACCTCGAGGACATCATCCGGAAGGTCGTAATGGAGGAGCGGGCATTTACCAGAGCCTGCTTAGCGGGGATTGAGGACCGGCTCTTACCCGAGAAGCGCCTCCGGCCTGCACTAGCGGCCGACAAGAGGCGAAATGAGCCGGGTCCTTCCTCACAAAGAGAGGACGCCCCCCTTCCTTCCGCCGCACCGTCCAGCCAGGAGGGCTGGACTGAGGTTATCAGGAAGGGTAAGGGGAAGGGGAAGAAGACCTCCCATGCCCCCACCCCTGTCCCCGCCGCCGCACCTTCCAGCCAGCCGCAGACGGCTGGAAAGGGGAAGGGAAAGGGAAAGGGGAAAAAGTCGGCACCGGCCGCCCCTGCCGCCCCCACCTCCGCGACCCCCAGTCAGCCGCAGACTGGCGCGGGTAAGGGGAAGGGGAGAGGGGGTAAGAACCTTGTTCCGCCAAAAACCGCAGCCGTCGTGGTGACGCTCACCGCGGAGGCTGCGGAGCGGGGCGAAACGTACGCGTCCGTTCTGTTGCGGGCGCGTGCCAACGCCGACCCCACCCAGCTGGGGATCAGCAGAGTATCCTGCCGACGGACTCAAACCGGGGCTCGGATTTTTGAGTTCCCGGGGGCTGAAGGCGGCGCCAGCGCCGACCTCTTCGCGGCCAAACTACGGGAGGTCATTGCGGACGCGGCGAAGGTGGCCCGACCAATAAAAATGGCGGCCTTGGAGGTGACCGACCTGGATGACTCCGTCACCAAGGAGGAGGTAGTGGCGGCGGTCGCAGCTATTGGGGGCTGCAGTGTCGCAGCGGTGCAAGGCCGGGACATCAGACCCGGCCGCGGCGGCATGGGCACCATGCGGCTCGAGTGCCCAGTCGCCGCTGCCAAAGCCGTCCTTCAAAAAGGGCGGCTGCTCGTGGGCTTTAGCTCGGGTGCGGTCCGGGCACTTGCGGACGCACCCCTGCGGTGTTACAGGTGTTTCGGCATCGGCCACACCCGAGCCCTCTGTCCGTCCACGGTGGATAGGACGGACAGCTGCTACCGTTGCGGCAAGGACGGCCACAAAGCCTCCTCCTGCACGGCCGCCACGCCGCACTGCACTGTGTGCGCTGCCAGCGGCCGCCCGGCGGGCCATATTATGAAGGGGAGGTTGTGCAACCCTCCCCCCAAGAAGGGAAAAGCGCAGGCGCCGGTCGGGCCTGCTGCTCACGCCGCTGTTCCCGTGGCGGGAACCTCGGCGGCTGCGGATGAGGGGGGTGCGATGTCCGACTGATGGATATAGTCATCGAACATCGCATCCTCCAGGCGAACACCAACCACTGCCGGGCAGCCCAGGATCTGTTGTTGCAGACGATGGCTGAGTGGTTGGTGGACTTGGCGGTGGTCGCCGAGCCCTACTCGATCCCCGGGCATTGGCTGGGCGACCTGGACGGCCTGGTGGCCATATTGTCGCGGCCCTCTACAGACTCCCCACCCCTCTCGCTCTTAGAGAGGGGACCGGGATACGTGGCTGCCGCGTGGGGGCCATCGTTGGCCATCGTTGGGGTATATTTCTCCCCAAACCGCCCTCTCTCCGACTTCGAGGACTTTCTGGAGATCCTCACTGCAGTCGTAGGGAGGGCGGCGCCGCGACAGGTCGTCGTGTTGGGCGACCTAAACGCCAAGTCGGCGGCCTGGGGCAACCCGGCTGCCTCATGCGACGTCCGGGGGCGCGCCGTCGAGTTTTGGGCGACGTCGTGCGGCGTGTCCCTCCTCAACAGGGGGGCGGTCCACACGTGCGTGCGGCAGCGGGGAGGGTCAGTGGTCGACGTCTCGTTCGCCACCCCCGTGCTAGCCGCACGCATCGTGAACTGGCGGGTGGAGATGGTGGAAACCATGTCGGACCACCGATACGTGCGGTTCGACATCTCCACCCAGAGTCCCCGGGGACGGATGGCCCGCTCCAACGGGTCTCCTTTCCCCCGGTGGGCTCTCACTCGCCTGGACCGGGAGGCAGCCATGGAGGCGGCCTTCCTCCAGGACTGGTTGTCGCCCCCTGTCGAGCTCTCGGACGTCGACGCCGCAGCGGTCCGGCTCGGGGGATCTCTGACCGAGGTGTGCAACTCCAGCATGCCTCGCTCTCGCCGTCCGCCTCCTCGTCGCGCCGTCTACTGGTGGTCGCAGGAACTGGCGGGGCTCCGCGCCGCCTGTGCGGCAGTCAGGCGGGCCTACACGCGGAGCCGTCGGCGCGCCGCCGTCAACCGGAATCTGGTGGAAGAGGACCGCCTCTACGCTTCGTATCAAGAGGCAAAGGCGGCCCTCAAGACGGCCATGTGCGCCTCCAAGGACGCGGCGAGAGCCGAGATGCTGGAGTCCCTCGACAGAGATCCGTACGGGAGGCCATACAAGGCGGCGCGAAACAAGCTGCGCCCCCATGGTCCCCCGCTGACGGAAACCCTCGAGCCGGCACTGTTGGATGGGGTGGTCCGGTCGCTGTTCCCGCACCGCGAGACCGACTTCACCCCACCAACGATGGACCCTCCGCAGGATGCGGCCTCGCCGGGGGAAGAGGTCCCCCCGGTGACTGCGGAGGAGTTCCACGCGGGTGTTATCGGCCTCCGCGCCAAAAAGACGGCGCCTGGACCGGACGGCGTCCCTGCTCGGGTGGTGGCCATTGCTGCCGCTCAAATGGAGGACAGGTTTCGGGACCTCTTCACCGCCTGCTTTACAGCTGGCAGGTTCCCGAAACCTTGGAAGGAGGGGCAGCTGTGCCTCCTCCGTAAAGAGGGACGCCCGGTCGACTCCCCCTCGGCATACCGGCCCATCGTTCTGCTCGATGAGGTCGGTAAAATGTTCGAGGGGATCATCGCCTGCCGCCTCAACGACCATCTGCGGGGGGTGGGGCCGGACCTGTCGGACGCCCAGTTCGGCTTCCGACGAGGCCGGTCCACCATCGACGCCCTGGCCCTACTCAAAGGCCAGGTGAAGGAGGCGATGGACGCGGGGGACGGGGTGCTGGCGGTGTCGTTCGACATCGCCAACGCCTTCAATTCCGTCCCCCACTCGACCATATTGGAGGCACTCCGATATCACGGAGTGCCTTCATACTTGAGGGGCCTCTTGGCCGACTACTTGGAGGACCGCGAGGTCCTCCTCGTAGACAAAACGTCAACGTTGAGGCGGTACGGCGCGGAGGCCGGCGTTCCACAGGGGTCGGTGCTGGGGCCCACCCTGTGGAACATAGGGTTCGATTGGCTCCTGCGGGGGGCCCTTCTCCCGGGCACGAGTGTGATCTGTTACGCGGACGACACACTCCTCACTGCCCGGGGGAAGAACTTTGGGGAGGCGGCCTGTCTGGCGTCGGCTGGCGGGTCCTTGGTGGCAGGGAGGATCCGCCGCCTGGGGTTGAGGGTGGCGCTGAACAAGACCGAGGCCGTGTTCTTCCGCGGGCCTCGGCAGCGCTGCCCTCCCGACGCCCACATCGCTGTGGAGGGCGTCAGGATCGAGGTGAGGCCCCAGATGAAGTATCTGGGCCTGGTGCTGGACAGCAGGTGGCGCTTCGGCCCACATTTCAACGGGCTGTCGACGCGCCTGCTGAGGGCCGCTGACGCCCTCTCTTGGCTCCTCCCCAACCTGGGGGGACCCAGCGCACGGTGCCGGCGTCTGTATGCCGGCATCTTGCGGAGCATGGCCCTCTATGGGGCTCCAATCTGGTCAGACTCCCTCCGCAGGAGGGAGAACGCCACCGCCCTACGCAGGCCGCAAAGGGCCATTGCACTGCGGGTGGCGAGGGCCTATAGGTCGGTCGGTTTTTCGGCGGCGTGCGCTCTGGCGGGTACCCCTCCTTGGGAGCTCGAGGCGTGGGTGCTCGCCAGGGTGTACGAATGGACGGCGCGCCGAAGGGCGCTCGGAGAGCGCCCCACCGCGCAGGAGCGGGAGGCCGTGAGGCGGGAGGCGAGGGACGCCATCGTCGTCCACTGGACGGACGACCTCGCCACCGCCACTTTTGGCCGCCGCACGCTGGACGCGCTCGGGCCAGTTCTGCGGCAATGGCTCGAGCGGAAACACGGTTTCCTTTCTTTTCGTCTGGTGCAGGTGCTGTCGGGGCACGGCTGCTTCGGCTCGCACCTGTACAGGATCGGGAGGGAGGAAACCCCAGCGTGCCACCACTGCGGCGCGGCAGAGGACACGGCGCGGCACACCCTCGAGGTCTGCCCCGCCTGGGCAGAGCCGCGCCGATGTCTGACTGCCGAGATCGGCCGAGATCTCTCGCTTCCCAGCGTTGTTCTGTCCATGCTGGGGAGCGAGGGGGCCTGGGCCGCGGTCGCCTCCTTTTGCGAGGATGTCATTTCGCAAAAGGAGGCGGCGGAGCGCGCGCGGGAGGATGACCCGCTCGCTGCGCCGCTCCGCAGGCGAAGAAGAGGAAGGAGAAGACTCCTTCCTCGCGGTGGTGATGGGCGGGCGACAGGCGCGGGGGCGCCTCCGCCCGCATTGCACTCCACGCCACCTCCGCCGGACATTCCCGATCCTCCCCCAATGGGGAGGACGTGAGGGGCCCGCCGCCGTTGAGGCGGGCAATCGTCGAGGGGGACTGGACGTAAAGGCTACGCCGGTTTCCCAGTCCCCCTCCTTTCAGACGATGCGGGAATGCTGCTGGGTTTTTTAGTGGGTATACCGGGCTTGCCCGGGGAGTCCCACATACCCCCCCATTCCCCTGGATGGGGGGGATGCGTAAAGCATTTTTCCCAGCGGGAAAAAAAAAAAAAAAAAAAAAAAAAAAAAAAAAAAAAAAAAAAAGGTTAGGTTAGGTTCCCTGGCCCTACTTAAAGGCCAGGCGAAGGAGGCGGCGGAGGTGGGGGACGGATTGTTGGCTGTGTCATTCGACATAGCCAACGCCTTCAACTCCGTCCCCCACTCGACCATACTGGAGGCGCTCCGATATCACGGAGTGCCTCCATACTTGAGGGGCCTCTTGGCCAACTACTTGGAGGACCGCGAGGTCCTCCTCGTAGATAAAACGTCGGCGCTGAGGCGATATGGTGCGGAGTCCGGCGTTCCACAGGGGTCGGTGCTGGGGCCCACCCTGTGGAACATTGGGTTTGACTGGCTCCTGCGGGGGGCCCTTCTCCCGGGCACGAGTGTGATTTGTTACGCGGACGACACTCTGCTCACTGCCCGGGGGAGGAACTTTGGGGAGGCGGCCTGTCTGGCGTCGGCTGGCGGGTCCTTGGTGGCAGGGAGGATCCGCCGCCTGGGGTTGAGGGTGGCGCTGAACAAGACCGAGGCCGTGTTCTTCCGCGGGCCTCGGCAGCGCTGCCCTCCCGACGCCCACATTACTGTGGAGGGCGTCAGGATAGGGGTCAGGCCCCAGATGAAATATCTGGGCCTGGTGCTGGACAGCGGGTGGCGCTTCGGCCCGCATTTCAGCGGGCTGTCGACGCGCCTGCTGAGGGCCGCTGACGCCCTCTCATGGCTCCTCCCCAACCTGGGGGGACCCAGCGCACGGTGCCGGCGTCTGTATGCCGGCATCTTGCGGAGCATGGCCCTCTATGGGGCCCCCATCTGGTCGGACTCCCTCCACAGGAGGGAGAATGCCACCGCACTCCGCAGGCCGCAAAGGGCCATCGCACTGCGGGTGGCGAGGGCCTACAGGTCGGTGGGTTTCTCGGCGGCGTGCGCTCTGGCGGGCACCCCTCCTTGGGAGCTCGAGGCATGGGTGCTCGCCAGGGTGTACGAGTGGACGGCGCACCGAAGGGCGCTCGGAGAGCGCCCCACCGCGCAGGAGCGGGAGGCCGTGAGGCGGGAGGCGAGGGACGCCATCGTCGTCCACTGGACGGACGACCTCGCCACCGCCACTTTTGGCCGCCGGACGCTGGACGCGCTCGGGCCAGTTCTGCGGCAATGGCTCGAGCGGAAGCACGGTTTCCTCTCTTTTCGTCTGGTGCAGGTGCTGTCGGGGCACGGCTGCTTCGGCTCGCACCTGTACAGGATCGGGAGGGAGGAAACCCCAGCGTGCCACCACTGCGGCGCGGCAGAGGACACGGCGCGGCACACCCTCGAGGTCTGCCCCGCCTGGGCAGAGCCGCGCCGATGTCTGACTGCCGAGATCGGCCTTGATCTCTCGCTTCCCAGCGTTGTTCTGTCCATGTTGGGGAGCGAGGGGGCTTGGGCCGCGGTCGCCTCCTTTTGCGAGTATGTCATTTCGCAAAAGGAGGCGGCGGAGCGCGCGCGGGAGGATGACCCTCTCGCTGCGCCGCTCCGCAGGCGAAGAAGAGGAAGGAGAAGATTCCCTCCTCGCGGTGGTGATGGGCGGGCGACAGGCGCGGGGGCGACAGGCGCGGGGGCGCCTCCGCCCGCATTGCACTCCACACCACCTCCGCCGGACATTCCCGACCCTCCCCCAATGGGGAGGACGTGAGGGGCCCGCCGCCGTTGAGGCGGGCAGTCGTCGAGGGGGACTGGACGTAAAGGCTACGCCGGTTTCCCAGTCCCCCTCCTTTCAGACGATGCGGGAATGCCGCTGGGTTTTTTAGTGGGTATACCGGGCTTGCCCGGGGAGTCCCACATACCCCCTCATTCCCCTGGATGGGGGGGATGCGTAAAGCATTTTTCCCAGCGATACAAAAAAAAAAAAAAAAAAAAAAAAAAAAAAAAAAAAAAAAAAAGGTTAGGTTAGGTTGGGGGCGGAAGGCAGCGCCAACGCGGATCTCTTCGCGGCCAAGCTGCAGGAGGCTATCGTGGACTCGGCGAAGGTGGCCCGACCGGTCAAGACAGCGGCCTTGGAGGTGACCGACCTCGACGACTCGGTCACCAAGGAGGAGGTAGTGGCGGCAGTCGCAGCCATTGGGGGCTGCGGCGTCGCGGCGGTGCAGGGCCGGGAAATCAGACCCGGCCGCGGCGGCATGGGCACCATGCGGCTCGAGTGCCCAGTCGCCGCTGCCAAAGCCGTCCTCGAAAAAGGGCGGCTACTAGTCGGGTTCAGCTCGGGTGCAGTCCGGGCACTTGTGGACTCGCCTCTAAGGTGCTACAGGTGCTTCGGCATTGGCCACACCCGAGCCCTATGTCCGTCCACTGTCGACAGGACGGACTGCTGTTACCGCTGCGGCAAGGACGGTCACAAGGCCGCCTCCTGCACGGCCGCCACGCCGCACTGCTCAGTGTGCGCTGCCAGCGGCCGCCCGGCGGGCCACGTTATGAAGGGGAGGATGTGCGATCCTCCCCCCAAGAAGGGCAAAGTACAGGCGCCGGTCGGGCCTACTACTCAAGCCGTCGTTCCCGTGCCGGGAACCTCGGTGGCTGCGGATGAGGGGGGTGCGATGTCCGACTGATGGATAGGGTCATCGAACATCGCATCCTCCAGGCGAACGCCAACCACTGCCGGGCAGCCCAGGATCTGTTGTTTCAGACGATGGCTGAGTGGTTGGTGGACTTGGCGGTGGTCGCCGAGCCCTACTCGGTCCCCGGGCATTGGCTGGGCGACCGGGACGGCCTGGTTGGTGTTGGATCGCGGTCCTCCACGGACTCCCCTCCCCTCTCGCTCTTAGAGAGGGGACCGGGATACGTGGCCACCGCGTGGGGGGACGTGGCCGTCGTTGGGGTCTACTTCTCCCCAAACCGCCCTCTCTCAGACTTTGAGGAGTTTCTGGAGGTCCTCACCGCAGTCGTGGGGAGGGCGGCGCCGCGTCAGGTCGTCGTGTTGGGCGACCTAAACGCCAAGTCGGCGGCTTGGGGCAATCCGGCTGCCTCTTGCGACGTCCGGGGGCGCGCCGTCGAGTTTTGGGCAACGTCGTGCGGTGTGTCCCTCCTCAACAGGGGGGCGGTACACACGTGCGTGCGGCAACGGGGAGGGTCGGTGGTCGACGTCTCGTTCGCCACCCCCGTGCTAGCCGCACGCATCGTGAATTGGCGGGTGGAGACGGTGGAAACCTTTTCGGACCACCGATACGTGCGGTTCGACATCTCCACCCAGAGTCCCCGGGGGCGGGTGGCCCACTCCAACGGGTCAGCCTTCCCTCGGTGGGCTCTCACTCGCCTGGACCGGGAAGCAGCCAGGGAGGCGGCCTTTCTCCAGGACTGGCTGTCCCCCCCTGTTGAGCCCTTGGACGTCGACGCCGCAGCGGTCCAGCTCAGGGGATCCCTGACCGAGGTGTGCCACTCCAGCATGCCTCGCTCTCGCCGTCCGCCTCCTCGTCGCGCCGTCTATTGGTGGTCGCAGGAACTGGCGGGGCTCCGTGCCGCCTGTGCGGCAGTCAGGCGGGCCTACGCGCGGAGCCGCCGGCGCGCCGCCATCAATCGCGACCTGGTGGAGGAGGACCGCCTCTACGCCTCGTACCTAGAGGCAAAGACGGCCCTCAAGGCGGCCATGTACGCGGCCAAGGACTCGGCGAGGGCCGAGATGCTGGAGTCCCTCGACAGGGATCCGTACGGGAGGCCATACAAGGCGGCGCGAAACAAGCTGCGCCCCCATGGTCCCCCGCTGACGGAAACGCTGGAGCCGGCACTTTTGGATGGGGTGGTCCGGTCCCTGTTTCCGCACAGGACTGACTTCACCCCACCGACGATGGACCCTCCGCAGGATGCGGCCCCACCGGAGGAAGAGGTCCCCCCGGTAACTGCGGAGGAGATACACGCGGGAGTCATCAGCCTCAGTGCCAAAAAGACGGCCCCTGGACCAGACGGCGTCCCTGCTCGGGTGTTGGCCATAGCGGCCACTCAAATGGAGGACCGGTTTCGGGACCTCTTCAGCGCGTGCTTTACGTCTGGAAGGTTCCCGAAGCCCTGGAAGGAGGGGCAGCTGTGCCTCCTCCGTAAAGAGGGACGCCCGGTCGACTCCCCCTCGGCATACCGGCCCATCGTTCTGCTCGATGAGGTCGGAAAAATGTTCGAGGGGATCATCGCCTGCCGCCTTAACGACCATCTGCGGAGGGTGGGGCCGGACCTGTCGGACGCCCAGTTCGGTTTCCGACGAGGCCGGTCCACCATCGACGCCCTGGCCCTACTCAGAGACCAGGTGAAGGAGGCGATGGACGCGGGGGACGGGGTGCTGGCGGTGTCATTCGACATCGCCAACGCCTTCAATTCCGTCCCCCACTCGACTATATTGGAGGCACTCCGATATCACGGAGTGCCTTCATACTTGAGGGGCCTCTTGGGCAACTACTTGGAGGGCCGCAAGGTCCTCCTTGTAGACAAAATGGGATCGTTGAGGCGGTACGGCGCGGAGGCTGGTGTTCCGCAGGGGTCGGTGCTGGGGCCCACCCTGTGGAACATAGGGTTTGACTGGCTCCTGCGGGGGGCCCTTCTCCCGGGCACGAGTGTGATTTGTTACGCGGACGACACTCTGCTCACTGCCCGGGGGAAGAACTTTGGGGAGGCGGCCTGTCTGGCATCGGCTGGCGGGTCCTTGGTGGCGGGGAGGATCCGCCGCCTGGGGTTGAGGGTGGCGCTGAACAAGACCGAGGCCGTGTTCTTCCGCGGGCCTCGGCAGCGTTGCCCTCCCGACGCCCACATTGCTGTGGAGGGCGTCAAGATAGAAGTAAGGCCCCAGATGAAGTATCTGGGCCTGGTGCTGGACAGCAGGTGGCGCTTCGGCCTACACTTCGGCGGGCTGTCGACGCGCCTGCTGAGGGCCGCTGACGCGCTCTCGTGGCTCCTCCCTAACCTGGGGGGACCCAGCGCACGGTGCCGGCGTCTCTATGCCGGCATACTGCGGAGCATGGCCCTCTACGGGGCCCCTATCTGGGCGGACTCCCTACAAAGAAGGGAGAATGCCACCGCACTCCGCAGGCCGCAGAGGGCCATTGCGCTGCGGGTGGCGAGGGCCTACCGGTCGGTGGGCTTCTCGGCGGCGTGCGTTCTGGCGGGCACCCCTCCTTGGGAGCTCGAGGCATGGGTGCTCGCCAGGGTGTACGAGTGGACGGCGCATCGAAAGGCGCTCGGAGAGTGCCCCACTGCGGAGGAGCGGGAGGCCGTCAGGCGGGAGGCGAAGGACGCCATCGTCGTCCATTGGACGGACGACCTCGCCACCGCCACTTTCGGCCGTCGGACGCTGGATGCGCTCGGGCCAGTTCTGCGAGAATGGCTCGAGCGGAAGCACGGTTTCCTCTCTTTTCGTCTTGTGCAGGTGCTGTCAGGGCATGGCTGCTTTGGCTCGCGCCTGTACAGGATCGGGAGGGAGGAAACCCCAGCGTGCCACGAATGCGGCGCGGCGGAGGATACGGCGCAGCATACCCTAGAGGTCTGCCCGGCTTGGTCGGAGCCGCGCCGCATTCTGACTGCGGAGATCGGCCAGGACCTCTCGCTTCCCAGTGTAGTCCGTTCCATGCTGGGGAGCGAAGGTGCTTGGGCCGCGGTCGCCTCCTTTTGCGAGGACGTCATTTCGCAAAAGGAGGCGGCGGAGCGCGCACGGGAGGACGACCCCCTCGCTGCGCCGCTCCGAAGGCGAAGACGAGGTCGGAGAAGACGTCTTCTTCTCCCTCCTCGCGGTGGTGATGGGCGGGCGACAGGCGCGGGGGCGCCTCCGCCCGCATTGCACTCCACACCACCTCCGCCGGACATTCCCGACCCTCCCCCAATGGGGAGGACGTGAGGGGCCCGCCGCCGTTGAGGCGGGCAATCGTCGAGGGGGACTGGACGTAAAGGCTACGCCGGTTTCCCAGTCCCCCTCCTTTCAGACGATGCGGGAATGCCGCTGGGTTGTTTTAGTGGGTATACCGGGCTTGCCCGGGGAGTCCCACATACCCCCCCATTCCCCTGGATGGGGGGTATGCGTAACGCATTTTTTCCCAGCGCGAAAAAAAAAAAAAAAAAAAAAAAAAAAAAAAAAAAAAAAAAGGTTAGGTTAGGTTAGGTTAGGTTAGGTTAGGTTAGGTTAGGTTAGGTTAGGTTAGGTTAGGTTAGGTTAGGTTAGGTTAGGTTAGGTTAGGTTAGGTTAGGTTAGGTTAGGTTAGGTTAGGTTAGGTTAGGTTAGGTTAGGTTAGGTTAGGTTAGGTTAGGTTAGGTTAGGTTAGGTTAGGTTAGGTTAGGTTAGGTTAGGTTAGGTTAGGTTCACTGCGGGTGGCGAGGGCCTATAGGTCGGTCGGTTTTTCGGCGGCGTGCGCTCTGGCGGGTACCCCTCCTTGGGAGCTCGAGGCATGGGTGCTCGCCAGGGTGTACGAATGGACGGCGCGCCGAAGGGCGCTCGGAGAGCGCCCCACCGCGCAGGAGCGGGAGGCCGTGAGGCGGGAGGCGAGGGACGCCATCGTCGTCCACTGGACGGACGACCTCGCCACCGCCACTTTTGGCCGCCGCACGCTGGACGCGCTCGGGCCAGTTCTGCGGCAATGGCTCGAGCGGAAACACGGTTTCCTTTCTTTTCGTCTGGTGCAGGTGCTGTCGGGGCACGGCTGCTTCGGCTCGCACCTGTACAGGATCGGGAGGGAGGAAACCCCAGCGTGCCACCACTGCGGCGCGGCAGAGGACACGGCGCGGCACACCCTCGAGGTCTGCCCCGCCTGGGCAGAGCCGCGCCGATGTCTGACTGCCGAGATCGGCCGAGATCTCTCGCTTCCCAGCGTTGTTCTGTCCATGCTGGGGAGCGAGGGGGCCTGGGCCGCGGTCGCCTCCTTTTGCGAGGATGTCATTTCGCAAAAGGAGGCGGCGGAGCGCGCGCGGGAGGATGACCCGCTCGCTGCGCCGCTCCGCAGGCGAAGAAGAGGAAGGAGAAGACTCCTTCCTCGCGGTGGTGATGGGCGGGCGACAGGCGCGGGGGCGCCTCCGCCCGCATTGCACTCCACACCACCTCCGCCGGACATTCCCGACCCTCCCCCAATGGGGAGGACGTGAGGGGCCCGCCGCCGTTGAGGCGGGCAATCGTCGAGGGGGACTGGACGTAAAGGCTACGCCGGTTTCCCAGTCCCCCTCCTTTCAGACGATGCGGGAATGCTGCTGGGTTTTTTAGTGGGTATACCGGGCTTGCCCGGGGAGTCCCACATACCCCCCCATTCCCCTGGATGGGGGGGATGCGTAAAGCATTTTTCCCAGCGAGAAAAAAAAAAAAAAAAAAAAAAAAAAAAAAAAAAAAGGTTAGGTTAGGTTAGGTTAGGTTAGGTTAGGTTTTTTTTTTTTTTTTTTGTAAAAACACCCGTCATCACAGGGCGTTGCAGTTTTTCCCCTGACAGTATCAAGGACCTTTTTTATCTTTATTTTATTCTAATTACATTATTTTGTTTATATATATTTTACACTCAGTCTTACTCTTCTAACTTATTTTATTATTATTGCTATTTCTTATAAGAACTTACTTACACTACGGCTTTATCATTGCTTCTATGACATATACTATATATATGTATAAGAGTCAATTTTTACCTACCTATTTATTTCTTTTCGCAACCGATTTTGCTACTTTATTACAAAATTTTAAAAATATAGTTCTTGTCTTTACATTTTCTAGTATGATATTTATATTTTCCTTTATGATTTTAGTTTCGATGGCCATTTCTATTTCCCTTCTCTCCCTTTCATACACCGGGCACTCCAACACCACGTGCAACACACTCTCACTAGTTATTTGGTCACAGATGCATGCCGGACTCTCCTTGCACTTGAAACGATTCAAGTACTCAGAGAATCCGCCATGCCCTGTGAATACTTGTGTTAGGACTGGGTCAGGAGCAATGTGTTTTATAATTTTGTGTGCTAGGACTGCGTCTGGGAAGAAGACTTTTGTAACTGAGGCTGTTTCGCCTGCTTTATAGCGCTCGTTCCACTTCTCCTGCGACTCGATACGAATTTGGCGTTTCACGTATGAGGCGGGGCACCTGTTGTAGTTAGGTCGCGTTTTGAGTTTAAGCGCTGCGTCTTTCGCAAGATCATCAGCCCTTTCGTTCCCCTCCAGCCCCGCGTGGGCTTTTATCCAAAATAAATTTATTATTTTGCCTTGTTCTTTAATCTTCTTTATATTTGCCCGTATGTTTACCGCTAAGGGATGGAGGGTGACGCCTTGGGTCACTGTCTCCAGTGCTGATCTTGAGTCGCAGTACACATTGCAACTCTCCGCTGCGCTACCTAGGACGTACTCTGTGGCACCTTGCAGTGCCAATAATTCTGCCTGATAGACAGTGCAAAATGACTCCAATTTGAATTTGCGGTTTCGTGTCTCCATATCGCCTTGCCATATTGAGACAGCCGCCCCGACTTTACCTTCGATTTTACTCCCATCGGTATATATCTTGAGGCCTTCGCTGTTATGAAGAGCCATTTGTGCACTGTCTGCCACGCATTCGAATTTTATTTCCGCCTGCTCCGCGGGGTGTTGTGTCTCTTCATATTTCACCGGTCTTTCGATTTCCCGATCCCGAATCACTTCCTGCGAAAATCCTTTTTTAATTTCGCAGAGTGTTGCTGTCTCCTTGACCCTTAGGTCGAGGGGCAGCAACCCCGAAAGTAACAGGGCCGAATTGAGGGAGACGGTTCTATAAGCTTTAATTATTTTCTGGACAAATCCCCGCTGCACTGTCGCCAAATTTTTCTTTATTCCGAGCTTATTTACCGCTGGTGCCCAGGAACTGGCTGCATACATGATTGTGGGCTCTACCACCGCGGTGTATATGGTTTTAACAATCTCAGGTTCCAATCCCCAGTGTATCTTTGCAGCCCTAGACAGCTGCTTGAATAGATTAAGTGCCTTGCGGCAGACGACCGACACGTGGGTGTTGAAAGTGAGCTTGTCATCCACTGTGAGTCCCAGGATTTTGATTTCGCGCGACAGTCCAATGTCCTCCCCGCCCATGTGCAGAATTGGTGCGTCATATTTCAGCCTATTTGTAACCACCATCGCCTTAGTTTTATGTGGCGCGAACTTTAGCTTATTTTTAACGCCCCATCCCCGCACATGCGCGAGGCAGGCGTTGGCCCGTCGCTGTACTTCTAAAGCCGTATCTTCTGAGAAGATCAGGACCACGTCATCGGCAAAAGCTTGGCAATAGTCGCCCCTATCTTCTAGTTCTATCAGGAGAGGGTCCAATAGTATGTTCCAAAAGGTTGGACCCCCTATCGATCCTTGCACACAGCCTTTTGTTGTGTTTCTGACACACTCTGCCCCTGCATACCTAACCCGCACCTTTCGATTTGTCAGGTAGCTGTCTACAAGTCTTCTCAGGTTTACGGGACATTTTGTTTCCGCTAGTCTACATTTTATCGCGGGCCACCATGCGTTGTCGAAGGCTCCCTCTATGTCCAATGATATGACCACTGTGATCTTTTTCAGTTTAATTTGGTCTCTTATGTGCCTTATCATGTCATAAAGGGAGTCCTCGGCACTGCGCTGTGGCATAAATCCATATTGCCTTTTACTTACTATTGACAGGGTGTGCCATCGGATTCGTCTGATGAGCATCTTCTCCAGAATCTTGCCCAGTACCGGCAGCAGTCCAATCGGCCTGTATGACTTAGGGTGTGTGTAGTCCTCCTTTCCTGGTTTCCTCAGAGCAACCACCACCGCTTCCTTCCAAGAGGTTGGGAAGTGGGATAGGCTGAGACACTTGTTTATCAGTCCCAGGAACATATGAGGGTTTTGTGCAATGGCCTCCCTGCAGATGTCTGCTGTGAGCCCGTCAATTCCGGGAGCTTTCTTTGGATTAAAACTAGTGGAGGCCCACTTGAGTTCTTCATTTGTAAATAGAGGATCGAATGTTTCATCATCCGCTTCATTATTCACTCTATTTGCTGATTCTCTTACCCTTTGGTGGTACTCGTCGTCCTCCTGTATCTCATCCTTCGGATAAAATGTGTCCGTCAATATCCCTGCCGATTCGATGCCAGTAAATACTCGGTCTCCCTGAACTAGCGGCACGTCTTCCTGTCTAACGGTTGTCCGGCCTATAACTCTGTACACACTATCCCACATTGTTTCGCGCTCCTGCCTTCCGCAAAATTCCTTCCAACTTGCTGTTTGCGCACTCTTCATCTCAATCCGGAACTCCTCCTTCGCTATGAGATACTTCGCGACCACCCATTCTCGGCGAATCGGTGCAGCATTGGAGACTCTTCTCTTCAGCTTTTTAACTTCGGCTTTTATTTTCGTCAGCTTCTCGGTCCACCATGGCAGTCCCGCTTGCTTTTTGTTTTTTACTTTTGGAATAGATCCCTCACTTGCCTCCACAATAGCTTCTGTGTATTTTTCCGTCATATTATCCAAATCTTCTGTTGTATTTATTTTATCTATATCTATTTTGTTTACTTTTCTTTGTTCCCAAACTTGGTTTAATTTCTCACGAAATTCCACCCACTTTGCTTTTTTCGAGTTATATATCCTTGTTGTTCTTTTTATGTCTAATCCTTTTGATTTTTCCAGGTTCAGTTCAAACAGGACTGCCTTGTGGTCCGAAGTGCTCACGTCACCTGCCAGTCTCCAGTTCTTCACTCTATCCAGCATCTCCTCTGTGCATATTGTGACGTCCACGCAGCTGCTGAAGGTTCTACCTCCTCTAATGACCTCGAAGGTAGGTGCGTTTCCGATGTTTAAAATATGGAGGCCCAGTTCGTCAAATGTGCCGGCCAAATCTTCGCCCCTACGGTTCACTTCCCGGCTTCCCCACCAGATGTTCCATGCGTTAACGTCTCCCCCCAGTATTACGTCCCTCACCCCAATCCTCTCCATTATTCTTCTTAGATGTTCCAGGTCTGGCTCTATAGGTTGTCCCCCGTCCAGATACACTGACACCACTCCCACCTTCCAGGCTTCCGTTCTCACTATTGCCACTGCGAAGTTCTCTGTTGTCAGGGTCGGGCATTGAGTAATATTGATGCTGTCGTCAAAGAGTACTATGGCCGCTTTATTCACCTTCTCAGTTTTCCTGGCGCATTGTACTACTCGTGTTCCCGGGTGTGTCTTCATTTCGCCGACTCTACCTATATATGGCTCCTGGATCATTGCGAACGCCAACTTCCTTTTCCCCGCTTCTATAATAAACTCAGCTGTGGCAAGTTCGCTTTTTTGGAGGTTTGCCTGGGCTACGCGATACTGGTGGGGTCTTTCACTGCTTTCTGTATTTTCGCCTGGGACCACCTTAGCAGTACGCCACTGCGGATCTAGCCAGGTGTTCCCACTTGACTCTGACCGGACATTCGGTACTAAAGGCGTTGTGGTCTACTTTCTCGATCTTGCATTTTTGGCAGTTTTTACAAGTTGGGGCTATTCCATCCTGCCAGAGCGGACAGTCTGCTTTAAGGTGTGTGCCACCGCAGTGACTGCACAGGTCCGTTGTTTCTTCACGGCATACCCGTTTTCCGTGTCCGAACCCTAAACATCTTGAGCATTGTATTAGAGGTGATTGATCTGCCACCTTCAGCAGCTGTATGTCTATATGGACTTTCCCTATTTGAGTGATTCTGCTCCATATGTGTGACGATACGCTCATTACAACATGGGCCGTATGTGGGTTCCTGGTCTTTCTTCTATGCTTTACTGCCATTCTTATATTTTCTTCATTTAAGTTTTCGAATAGGTGCTTATTTTGGTTTCGGAGAGCTCTAAGTATATCCTGATCGGTGTAGCATTGTAAAGCTCCATAGATTATGATCAATGGATCCTTGTTTCGTGCTTCTTCAACGTTAAGCTCCTTTCCTGATTTCCTTATCCTATCCTTAATTTTTTCTATTTCTGTTTGCGTTTTGCATCCCACAACTACCTTTCTATCTCTTGCCTTTCTTATTCTATCTATTTTCAATCCTTCCTCTTTGGCATTTACTGCTTCCCTTATTTTTTCCAGCACCTGCTCTCCTGTATCCATTTCGTCTTTCGAGGTTATAATTACTGAGTGCATGGCCGCATGCTCCGGGAGTTGCCTCTTCGGTGTGGCTGCGACACTCGCGTAAGTTGTCTTTGTTTCTACCTCTACTCGTTGGCTCTCTATGACTTCCTTCAGTTTTTCCATTTCTATCTGATTTTCCTTTATAAGTTTGCCATGTTCTGTCATTTTTTCTACGAGTTCTTTCTCTATTCCGGTCCTCTCATTTTTCACCGCTTCATTTACCGTGTTGTCAATTTTTGTTTTTAAGGTCGCTTCCAGATCGGTCAACCTGTCCAATATCCGTTTGCCATCGTCATGTAGTGTAGGTGTTGTGTTTGTTTTTGTAGGCGACTGTGTCTTGGCGGCCTCCTCCAGACCTTTCATCCGCTTGCTCAGCTCGAAGAGAATGCGGATGCTCTTATCTGACTGCGACTCCAGGAAGGTCTTGATGTCCTTCCTCATCTGAGGGTACTCCTGGACTTTCGAGGGGATGTTCTCGAAAGTTTTCATCACTTCCTGGAGGAGGTGGTCATTTGAGTGCCCCGCATAATTCTCTTGCTGCCTCCTGTAGGTATCCATGTTGTCAATGGACCTTCTTTTGCGGTCCGGTCTTCGGATGAAGGTCTTGGCAGCATCTAGGGTTGGAGCAGATGGAGCCGCGGGGCTGGGTGTGGTGTTTTTGGCAGCAGCGCCTGAGGTGGTTGGTGTGCGGTACATGTTGAGTGAGTGTGGGTGTGAGTGTGGATGTGGATGTGAATGTGGATGTGGGTGTGTGTGTGTGTGAATGTGGTTGTAGTGTAATGTATTATATGTTTTGTTTTTGTTTCAGGTGCAGTGGCGATGTGTGGCAAGGTGTGGCAGCAAGTATCGGCGTATGGCGGTTTGCGCAGGGAACGTTGTCAATCGTTGTAAACAACAGTTCTACTGGTGTATATGTTATGTCAAAAATCCGGCCCTGTATAGGGGGGTCTAGGTCAGTATTGTGTTGTCGTGTCAATAGGGCACGGCAACGAAAAATGTAGTAAATATAATAAACATGCAGTAAATTAAAATATAAAGAACAGCTTTATAAGCTGAGTAAATACAAATTTTATATAAAAAGAATTTGGTAGAGGTCGACTCTACCTAGTCTGTTTGTGGGAGCGCAGCCAGCTGACGTCGAGAAGCTTTCAGGGGCACTTTTATAATGGACTCGATAAATTAGGCTATAAAAAGTGTGAAAAATTTTTCGAAAAATTTTTGACTCTACGGTAGAGTCGTTCTCTATCGTTGGCTGGATAGCTCTCTCCAAGCCCTTTCAAATGAACCCAAACACGGCGACCCTACTCCAACGGGTTCAGGAGAAACCTCGTTTGAAAAATGTGGTTGCCGGTCCTGGTTGGCCGTATAAATTGGTTAAATCGGGTTTTCTCCCGAGCCGTTCGGCCGATTCCCACCGTGCTTGGGCTTTCCCTACTGGGCTCGATGAGCTCTATCTATTAAAATAACTTTTCAGCCTGAAAAATCTTGCCTCCTGAAAACTCCTGAAACCCTAACCTACAGGTAAAGAAGAACCAGCCGATGTTCCCTAAGAAAACCCGGGATTTCCACGACCCCCGGTTCGGGAGTTATCCGAGTTTGAAAATTTGTTTGACAGCTCAAGAGCTGTCAAAGTCTGTTTTCAACCTAGTACAACTTCCCCTCCAGTCGTCGCAGAATGCCCGTGTTTGGGTTTTTCTGGCTTGGCTCGTCCCCCCCCGTCGATCACTGCTAATTTCAGGATCCTGAAAATTTTCAGCCCGAAAAGGCCTGAAATTCTGCGGGCCGGACGAAGGTTATTCCCCCAGTCACAACCGTGAAAACGGCAGCTTTCTACGACCACCGGATGCGGAGTTATTTGGGAGCAAAGTTTGCCAAGATGGCCGCCCAGCTGTCAAATGCCAACTTTAAGTTGCCGTAACTCCGCAACTGTTTGCCGGAGAGAGACGCGGTTTCGAGTGTCGTACTCGGCTTGACCTCCCCTATTCGCGAAGCCAAATTTCAGGGCTGAAAATTTCTTTGGCCTGAAAAGTCCTGAAAACACTAACACTATATTCCCACTGAAATCTAGCCTAAGTCTGCAGAAATCCGAGCTTTCTGCGACCAATAACTTCGGAGTTATTAAGTGTTTTATCTAACAACCAAAGAAACCAATATGGCCGAAAAAGTCTATTTCTGTCAATTTAAAAGTTATTGGTCGCGTCTTTGGGCTTATTTTATGCACAAGGTATGTTATAAACCCGATTTTATGGTCAAAATTTAATTTTAACTATTTATTTCTATTTTATTTCAAAAAATAACAAAAAATTTAATAACTTTGTAACCTGATAACATAAAAAATTTTTAAAAACTGTAAAATTTATGTAAATTAATGGCCTTTAAAATATAATAGTAAAATTTACTAATTTTGGAACTTTCCTGAACAATTTATTGAAAAAACTGAAAATTTTGTAAAATGCTTAAAATCTATTTGAGATAAGGTCTCTAAAATTTTCTGCTTACAGTAGGTCTCTTCCTCAGGTTAGCGCGCACCGGATTCCGCCAAAAAAGTGGGTGGTCCCGCCTGAAGATTCTTCTGTATTAAGGCTTGAAGTTTTGAACTTCTTATGTCAAAATCTTCTTTTCTAGTGAAGATAAAATTTTTCTGAAAGCAGATTTATGCTCGTCCTTCTGCCTCGTTCCAGCTCACTAAGTTTCAGCTT
Source organism: Pyrrhia umbra (assembly GCA_963891755.1). NCBI lineage: Eukaryota > Metazoa > Arthropoda > Insecta > Lepidoptera > Noctuidae > Pyrrhia > Pyrrhia umbra. The sequence continues at coordinate 12,905,109 of OY982936.1, forward strand.
CGTGCGATAGTTGGTACTGGTAACAATTTTGAGGTTAACCACGTGGTGTAAATGGTTTTTCCTCTGTAACTTTGGTGTGCGTGGTCCGATTTTCTTCCGGGTGGTATCGTCGGGTGCGCCCCAGTGGGCCCCACAATTTGGGACCGGAAAAACAGTAGGTCGTCGATCTGGTTTCGGAGTTATATGGCTCCGAAGTTTATCACAACACTTAAATTTTAGTTTTTCCACTGTAACTTTTTCCACTGATTTTTCCGGTTTACACAATTTGCACAGACACCTGCGCGGCACAAAAACACAACTTTTGATATGCAGCACGTCACAGAAACTCGCAAAAATACCACTTTTCTGAATTTTTTCCCGCGGAGCCAAACAAAAACGTGGCTTTCTCGGTCGTGGCTGGCACGTGACTGGGTTAGGTTAGGTTAGGTTAGGTTAGGTTCTGGAGGCTAAAGTACTCGCGTCACTGTATCGGTGGCGCGAGGAAGAGCGGGCACGGGGCTTCAGACCGGTGCAGCGGCAGATCGCGCTGCGCCGAACGGAGCTCCGTCAGGTCTTGGTGGCGGAATGGCGGGACAGGCTTCTGCGCCCTACCGCCGGCCTCGCTACCGTCGAGGCGATCCGGCCAGTGCTCGACGCATGGCTCGGGAGAAGGCACGGCTCCCTGTCGTTTCGGGTGACGCAGGTGCTGTCGGGGCATGGGTGCTTCGGCAAGTACCTGTGTCGCATAGGCAGGGAGTCGGACGCTCGGTGCCACCACTGCGTCCATTGCGGGGAGGACACGGCGCAACACACGCTCCGGGAGTGTGTGTCCTGGGAGGAGCAGCGCCGTGCCCTCACTGCCGAAGTAGGAGGCGATCTGTCGCTGCCGGCCGTTGTTCGGAGTATGGTCGGCAGCGCAGAGTCGTGGGACGCGGTGGTGTCCTTCTGCGAGGACGTGATGTCGCAGAAGGAAGCTGCGGAGCGGGAAAGGGAGATTTCCACTCTCGACCCCGCCCGCAGCAGGCGCACCGGGCGCCGGAGGAGGGCGGACAACGCCCTCTTCCGCCCCCCATAAACGGGTCCAGGGGCGACGGACTTGGGGAAGTCCCCGCCCCCCACGATAGGACCCGAGCCGGCGGCGCGCGTCTGTGTCCACGCGCGCCCCCGAGGCGATGCACGGGGTAGGACACCTCACTACCCCGTGCAGGAGACGAGGCCCGGCAGGACGGGCCGGCACCAGTGCGGGGCTGCGGACGAATCTGGATTCCCGCGGCCCCGCGCCCACGTGCGAGAAGCGACACCGGGGTGGTTTTAGCCGGTAAGAGTCCGGCACTGTTCCCGGCCTCCCCAGGCCGGGTTCGTCCATGAGGATTTCCCCCCGAAAAAAAAAAAAAAAAAAAAAAAAAAAAAAAAAAAAAAAAAAAAAAAAAAAAAAAAAAAAAAAAAAAAAAAAAAAAAAAAGGTTAGGTTAGGTTAGGTTGGGGGACCACCCCACAGTGCTTACGTCCTCGTCGTGTCCCCTGGAAACGACCCAGTCCTGACCACCGTAACGGAGTGGCAGGCTGGGCTCGGCCAAAGTGCACTGTGCATCGTAGTTCTATATTGTGTTTTGCGTGCTGCGATAGCGGGAGACCATGTCCCAATCCCCGCGGGACGCCCTCGGGCGTTTCAAAAAGCCGAAAAAAGGCCCTTCTCAGGGCCAACCAAAAGGCCCTTCTCAGGGCCAACCAAAAGGCCCTTTTCAGGGCCAACCAAAAGGCCCTTTTCAGGGCCACCCCAAAGGCCCTTTTCAGGGCCAAACCGACGCTTCGGCGTCCGAAGCGAGCCGCGCGCCGTCTGCGGCGAGCTTCTTTGAGGGAGACATTGGGCTGTCGGAGTTCTCCGACGACGATCTCAGCTCACTCGGGTCTGACGCGGGCGAGTCCAGGCCGATGTCGCGCAAGCGCGCCTATTTGCGGGGAGGGTCTTCGGGTTCCTCGAGGGGTTCTGCGAAGAAGCCCGCGGTTGCATCGACCACCCACGACGTGGGCCTTGCGGATGCCCAACGCCAGCTGGATCTGGCCCGGCGGGAGATGCTCCAGAAGGAGCTCGAGGAGCGGGTTGCCGCGAAGGAGCAGCGGGCGCAAGCTGCCCGGGTCAAGTCCGGGTACGGCGCGTCCCGCGTGTTATACGCTGACCACTCCGTGGCCGAGTTGGCGCGGATGGCGAAGGAAGACGAGGAGGAGATCGTGGAGGTCGCGTCCAAATCCTCCAACCTCAAGGGGACCATACAAAAGGCCCTCAAATGCCGCGCCGCGAGCATGCGCGGCATCATTGAGGAGTTGGTGGCCAGAAAGGCCACTGAAGAAACTAGACAACTGCAGGCGAAGGTCGATCGCCTGCAGTTAGAGGTGAGCCAGCTTCACCAGAAGCTGGCCGACGCCACCGCCCGGCCTAGCCAGGCCGCGCCGTTGCCTGCGGCAGAGGCCCCGCCCTCCAACCTTGAGGATGTCGTCCGGAAGGTTGTGATGGAGGAGCGGGCCTTCACCAGAGCCTGCCTTGCGGGAATAGAGGACCGGCTCCTGCCGGAAAAGCGCCTCCGACCTCCACTAGCTGCGGACAAGAGGCGTATCGAGCCGGGTCCTTCCACGCAAAAGGAGGACGTCTCCCTTCCTTCCGCCACTCCGACCTGGAGCGAAGTGGTCAAGAAGGGCAAGGGGAAGGGAAAGGGGAAGAAGTCGGCACCGGCCGCGCCTGCCGTCCCCACCACCGCGACTCCCAGTCAGCCGAAGACTGGCGCGGGAAAAGGGAAAGGGAAGGGAAGAGGGGGAAAGCTCACCCCCCCAAAGACCGCAGCCGTCGTTGTGACACTCACTGCGGAGGCTGCGGAGCGGGGCGAAACCTACCTTTCAGTGTTGATGCGGGCGCGTGCCAACGCCGACCCCGTTCAGCTGGGGATCGGCAGGGTGTCCTGCCGACGGACCCAAACCGGGGCTCGAATATTCGAGTTCCCGGGGGCAGAGGGCAGCGCAAACGCGGACCTCTTCGCGGCAAAGCTGAGGGAGGCCATCGCGGACTCGGCGAAGGTGGCCCGACCGATCAAAACGGCGGCCTTGGAGGTGACCGACCTCGACGACTCGGTCACCAAGGAAGAGGTCGTCGCGGCAGTCGCGGCCATTGGGGGCTGCAGCGTCGCAGCGGTGCAAGGCCGGGACATCAGACCCGGCCGCGGCGGCATGGGCACCATGCGGCTCGAGTGCCCAGTCGCCGCTGCCAAAGCCGTCCTTCAAAAAGGGCGGCTGCTCGTGGGCTTCAGCTCGGGTGCGGTCCGGGCACTTGCGGATGCACCTCTGCGGTGCTTCAGGTGCTTCGGCATTGGCCACACCCGAGCCCTCTGTTCGTCCACGGTGGACAGGTCGGAGACCTGCTACCGCTGCGGCAAGGACGGCCACAAAGCCGTCTCCTGTACGGCCGCCACGCCGCACTGCGCTGTCTGCGCTGCCAGCGGCCGCCCGGCGGACCACGTTATGACGGGGAGGATGTGTCATCCTTCCCCCAAGAAGGGCAAAGCACGGGCGCCGGTCGGGCCCGCTTCTAGTGTTTCTCGCGCCGTTCCCGTGGCGGGAACCTCGGCGGCTGCAGGTCAGGGGAGTGCGATGTCCGACTGAACATCGCACCCCCGCGGATGTCGCGGCCTCCCACGAACTCCCCTCCCCTCTCGCTCTTAGAGAGGGGACTCGGATACGTGGCCGCCGCGCAAAGAGGAGGTCGGAGATCTTCTCCCTCCTCAAGGTGGTGATGGGCGGGTGACAGGTGCGGGGGCGCCTCCGCCCGCATTGCACTCCACACCGCCTCCGCTGGATATTCCCGACCCTCCCCCCATGGGGAGGACGTGAGGGGCCCGCCGCATAGGGCGGGCATTCGTCGAGGGGGACTGGACGTAAAGGCTACGCCGGTTTCCCAGTCCCTCTCCTATTAGACGATGCGGGAATCCCGCTGGGTTTTTTAGTGGGTATACCGGGCTTGCCCGGGGAGTCCCACATACCCCCCCATTCCCCTGGATGGGCGGGATGCGTAAAGCATTTTTCCCAGCGATACAAAAAAAAAAAAAAAAAAAAAAAAAAAAAAAAAAAAAAAAAAAAAAAAAAAAAAAAAAAAAAAGGTTAGGTTAGGTTAGGTTAGGTTGGGGGACCCCCCACAGCGCATACGTCCACGTCGTGTCCCCTGGTAACGACCCAGTCCTGACCACCGTAACGGAGTGGCAGGCTGGGCTCGGCTAAAGTGTGCTGTGCATCGTAGTGTCTTACTTGTGACTTGAGTGCTACGACTGATCGGGAGACTATGTCTCAATCTCCGCGGGACGCCCTCGGGCGTTTCCGAAGACCGAAAAAAGGCCCTTCTCAGGGCCAACCAAAAGGCCCTTCTCAGGGCCAACCAAAAGGCCCTTCTCAGGGCCAACCAAAAGGCCCTTCTCAGGGCCAACCAAAAGGCCCTTCTCAGGGCCAACCAAAAGGCCCTTTTCAGGGCCAAACCGACGCTTATGAAGCGTCCGAAGCGAGCCGCGCGCCGTCTGCGGCGAGCTTCTTCGACGGGGAGATTGGTCTGTCGGAGTTCTCCGATGACGACGACCTCAGCTCTCTAGTCTCTGACGCGGAGGGATCTAGGCCGCTGTCGCGCAAACGCGCCTACTTGAGGGGGGGATCTTCGGGCTCATCTGTGGGTTCAGCGAAGAAGAAGCCCGCGATTGCGTCGACCACCCACGACGTGGGTCTTGCGGATGCTCAACGCCAGCTTGACCTGGCTCGGAAGGAGATGCTCCAGAAGGAGCTTGAGGAGCGGGTCGCCGCGAAGGAGCAGCGGGCGCGTACGGCCCGGGTCAAGTCCGGGTACGGCGCGTCCCGCGTGCTGTACGCCGATCACTCCGTGGCCGAGCTGGCACGGATGGCCGAGGAGGACGAAGAGGAGATAGCAGAGGTCGCCTCAAAATCCTCCAACCTCAAAGGGACCTTCCAGAAGGCCCTTAAATGCCGCGCCGCGAGCATGCGCGGCATTATCGAGGAGCTGGTGTCGAGGACAGCGACCGAAGAGACGCGGCAACTGCAGGCGAGAGTCGATCGCCTGCAGCAAGAGGTCAGCCAACTGCACCAAAAGCTGGCTGATGCCACCGCCCGGCCTAACCAGGCCGCACCGTCGCCTGCGGCAGAGGCCCCGCCCTCCAACCTTGAGGATGTCGTCCGAAAGGTTGTCATGGAGGAGCGGGCCTTCACCAGAGCCTGCCTAGCAGGCATAGAGGACCGGCTCCTGCCGGAGAAGCGCCTTCGGCCTCCGCTTGCAGCGGACAAGAGGCGTAGCGAGCCGGGTCCCTCCTCGCAAAGGGTGGACGCCCCCCTGCCTTCCGCCACTCCGCCCTGCCATCAAAGCTGGACCGAAGTGGTCAAGAAGGGCAAGGGAAAGGGGAAGAAGTCGGCACCGGCCGCGCCTGCTGCCCCCACCACCGCGACTCCCAGTCAGCCGAAGACTGGCGCGGGTAAGGGGAAGAAGAGAGGGGGAAAGCTCGTTCCCCCCAAGACCGCGGCCGTCGTTGTGACGCTCACCGCGGAGGCTGCGGAGCGGGGGGAGACATATTTGTCAGTGCTGATGCGGGCGCGTGCCAACGCCGACCCCGTCCAGCTGGGGATCGGCAGAGTCTCATGCCGACAGACTCAAACCGGGGCTCGAATCTTTGAGTTCCCGGGGGCGGAGGGCAACGCCAACGCCGACCTCTTCGCGGCAAAGCTGAGGGAGGCCATTGCGGACTCGGCGAAGGTGGCCCGACCGGTCAAAACGGCGGCCTTGGAGGTGACCGACCTCGACGACTCGGTCACCAAGGAAGAGGTCGTCGCGGCAGTCGCGGCCATTGGGGGCTGCAACGTCACAGCGGTGCAAGGCCGGGATATCAGACCCGGCCGCGGCGGCATGGGCACCATGCGGCTCGAGTGCCCGGTCGCCGCCGCCAAAGCCGTCCTTGTGAAAGGGCGGCTCCTTGTGGGCTTCAGCTCGGGTGTGGTCCGGGCACTTGTGGCCGCGCCGCTGCGCTGCTACAGGTGCTTCGGCATTGGCCACACCCGGGCTCTCTGTCCGTCCACTATAGACAGGACAGATGTCTGCTACCGCTGCGGTAAGGACGGCCACAAAGCCGCCTCCTGCAAGACTGCCACGCCGCACTGCGCTGTGTGCGCTGCCAGCGGCCGCCCTGCGGGGCATATTATGACGGGGAGGAACTGTCATCCTTCCCCCAAGAAGGGCAAAGTGCGGGCGCCGGTCGGGCCTGTTGCTCAAGATTCTCGCGCCGTCGTTCCCGTGGCGGGAACCTCGGCGGCTGCCGATGAGAGGGGTGCGATGTCCGACTGAGCATCGCACCCCCGCGGATGTCGCGGTCTCCCGCGTACTCCCCTCCCCTCTCGCTCTTAGAGAGGGGACCTGGATGCGTGGCCGCCGCGCAAAGAGGAGGGGGGAGATCCTCTCCCTCCTCAAGGTGGTGATGGGCGGGCGGCAGGTGCGGGGGCGCCTCCGCCCGCATTGCACTCCACACCGCCTCCGTTGGACATTCCCGACCCTCCCCCCTATGGGGAGGACGTGAGGGGCCCGCCGCGTAGGGCGGGCATTCGTCGAGGGGGACTGGACGTAAAGGCTACGCCGGTTTCCCAGTCCCTCTCCTTTCAGACGATGCGGGAATCCCGCTGGGTTGTTTTAGTGGGTATACCGGGCTTGCCCGGGGAGTCCCACATACCCCCCCATTCCCCTGGATGGGGGGTATGCGTAACGCATTTTTTCCCAGCGAAATCAAAAAAAAAAAAAAGGTTAGGTTAGGTTAGGTTAGGTTGGGGGACCCCCCACAGCGCATACGTCCACGTCGTGTCCCCTGGTAACGACCCAGTCCTGACCACCGTAACGGAGTGGCAGGCTGGGCTCGGCTAAAGTGTGCTGTGCATCGTAGTGTCTTACTTGCGACTTGTGTGCTACGATTGATCGGGAGACTATGTCTCAATCTCCGCGGGACGCCCTCGGGCGTTTCCGTAAGCCGAAAAAAGGCCCTTCTCAGGGCCAACCAAAAGGCCCTTCTCAGGGCCAACCAAAAGGCCCTTTTCAGGGCCAACCAAAAGGCCCTTCTCAGGGCCAACCAAAAGGCCCTTTTCAGGGCCAAACCGACGCTTATGAAGCGTCCGAAGCGAGCCGCGCGCCGTCTGCGGCGAGCTTCTTCGAGGGGGAGATTGGTCTGTCGGAGTTCTCCGATGACGACGACCTCAGCTCTCTAGTCTCTGACGCGGAGGGGTCTAGGCCGCTGTCGCGCAAGCGCGCCTACTTGAGGGGGGGATCTTCGGGCTCATCAGTGGGTTCAGCGAAGAAAAAGCCCGCGATTGCGTCGACCACCCACGACGTGGGCCTTGCGGATGCTCAACGCCAGCTTGACCTGGCTCGGAAGGAGATGCTCCAGAAGGAGCTTGAGGAGCGGGTCGCCGCGAAGGAGCAGCGGGCGCGTACGGCCCGGGTCAAGTCCGGGTACGGCGCGTCCCGCGTGCTGTACGCCGATCACTCCGTGGCCGAGCTGGCACGGATGGCCGAGGAGGACGAAGAGGAGATAGCGGAGGTCGCCTCAAAATCCTCCAATCTCAAAGGGACCTTCCAGAAGGCCCTTAAATGCCGCGCCGCGAGCATGCGCGGCATTATCGAGGAGCTGGTGTCGAGGACAGCGACCGAAGAGACGCGGCAACTGCAGGCGAGAGTCGATCGCCTGCAGCAAGAGGTCAGCCAACTGCACCAAAAGCTGGCTGATGCCACCGCCCGGCCTAACCAGGCCGCACCGTCGCCTGCGGCAGAGGCCCCGCCCTCCAACCTTGAGGATGTCGTCCGAAAGGTTGTCATGGAGGAGCGGGCCTTCACCAGAGCCTGCCTAGCAGGCATAGAGGACCGGCTCCTGCCGGAGAAGCGCCTTCGGCCTCCGCTTGCAGCGGACAAGAGGCGTAGCGAGCCGGGTCCCTCCTCGCAAAGGGTGGACGCCCCCCTGCCTTCCGCCACTCCGCCCTGCCATCAAAGCTGGACCGAAGTGGTCAAGAAGGGCAAGGGCAAGGGAAAGGGGAAGAAGTCGGCACCGGCCGCGCCTGCTGCCCCCACCACCGCGACCCCCAGTCAGCCGAAGACTGGCGCGGGTAAGGGGAAGAAGAGAGGGGGAAAGCTCGTTCCCCCCAAGACCGCGGCCGTCGTTGTGACGCTCACCGCGGAGGCTGCGGAGCGGGGGGAGACATATTTGTCAGTGCTGATGCGGGCGCGTGCCAACGCCGACCCCGTCCAGCTGGGGATCGGCAGAGTCTCATGCCGACAGACTCAAACCGGGGCTCGAATCTTTGAGTTCCCGGGGGCGGAGGGCAACGCCAACGCCGACCTCTTCGCGGCAAAGCTGAGGGAGGCCATTGCGGACTCGGCGAAGGTGGCCCGACCGGTCAAAACGGCGGCCTTGGAGGTGACCGACCTCGACGACTCGGTCACCAAGGAAGAGGTCGTCGCGGCAGTCGCGGCCATTGGGGGCTGCAGCGTCGCAGCGGTGCAAGGCCGGGACATTAGACCCGGCCGCGGCGGCATGGGCACCATGCGGCTCGAGTGCCCGGTCGCCGCCGCCAAAGCCGTCCTTGTGAAAGGGCGGCTCCTTGTGGGCTTCAGCTCGGGTGCAGTCCGGGCACTTGTGGCCGCGCCGCTGCGCTGCTACAGGTGCTTCGGCATTGGCCACACCCGGGCTCTCTGTCCGTCCACCACAGACAGGACAGAAGTCTGTTACCGCTGCGGCAAGGACGGCCACAAAGCCGCCTCCTGCACGGCCGCCACGCCACACTGCGCTGTGTGCGCTGCCAGCGGCCGCCCTGCGGGGCATGTCATGACGGGGAGGAACTGCAATCCTTCCCCGAAGAAGGGCAAAGCGCGGGCGCCAGTCGGGCCCGCTTCTTGTGTCTCTCGCGCCGCAGTTCCCGTGGCGGGAACCTCGGCGGCTGCCGATGAGAGGGGTGCGATGTCCGATTAAGCATCGCACCCCCGCGGATGTCGCGGTCTCCCGCGTACTCCCCTCCCCTCTCGCTCTTAGAGAGGGGACCTGGATGCGTGGCCGCCGCGCAAAGAGGAGGGGGGAGATCCTCTCCCTCCTCAAGGTGGTGATGGGCGGGCGGCAGGTGCGGGGGCGCCTCCGCCCGCATTGCACTCCACACCGCCTCCGCTGGATATTCCCGACCCTCCCCCCATGGGGAGGACGTGAGGGGCCCGCCGCATAGGGCGGGCATTCGTCGAGGGGGACTGGACGTAAAGGCTACGCCGGTTTCCCAGTCCCTCTCCTTTCAGACGATGCGGGAATCCCGCTGGGTTTTTTAGTGGGTATACCGGGCTTGCCCGGGGAGTCCCACATACCCCCCCATTCCCCTGGATGGGGGGTATGCGTAACGCATTTTTCCCAGCGATACAAAAAAAAAAAAAAAAAAAAAAAAAAAAGGTTAGGTTAGGTTAGGTTAGGTTAGGTTAGGTTAGGTTAGGTTAGGTTAGGTTAGGTTAGGTTAGGTTAGGTTAGGTTAGGTTAGGTTAGGTTAGGTTAGGTTAGGTTAGGTTAGGTTAGGTTAGGTTAGGTTAGGTTAGGTTAGGTTGGGTTAGGTTAGGTTAGGTTAGGTTAGGTTAGGTTAGGTTAGGTTAGGTTAGGTTAGGTTAGGTTAGGTTAGGTTAGGTTAGGTTAGGTTAGGTTAGGTTA
>OY982936.1:12917323-12921426 GCA_963891755.1 Pyrrhia umbra
GACAATTATGTTTTTAGCAGTTTGGTTCTTATTTCGGTTTCTATTCTATAATGCTGCAACTTTATTTATTTTACATTTATTCATTTCTGCTTATTCTTTTGTAAACTATTCTTTATATATTCACTATATAACCTAGTTTTACCTTTCTATACTGTTTTATTTTTATTTACTACTTTTCTGGCTACAGCCTTGCAAAATTTTCTAAATTCACTGCCCATTTCTTTGTTTGATATGAGTGTGGCAAAATTTTTTAAGTCTATTTTGTAATTTATTTTCTGTTCTATATTGAATCTCTCCCTTCCATAAATTGGACACTCTGTCAGAACATGCTCTATTGTTTCATCTTCTCCTGTGCCGCAAGGGCATGCCGGACTCTCCTTGCACTTGAATCGATTCAGGTACTCGGAGAATCCGCCATGCCCTGTCAGCACTTGTACCAGCAGCGGATCCAACTCTATTCTCCTAACCGTTCTGTATGCTTCCCTAGCATTAGGAAAAAATATTTTTGTTGTTTTCCCCGTTCTTTCCGTTTTATATCTTTCCTCCCATTCGTCAAGTGTATCCTCACGGATTTGACGTTTGACGAATGATATTGGACACCTATCGTAATCCGGCTTTGTCTTTTTGCGCAGGGCTGCCTCTTTTGCGAGTTCATCGGCTCGTTCGTTTCCCTCCATCCCCGCGTGGGCCTTAATCCAGTTAAGTTTTACGGTTTTCCCCTGTTCTACTGCCTCCTGGATATTTTCCCTGGTTTTCACTGCTAGGGGATGAAGTGATACGCCCCGAGTAACCGCTTCCAGTGCTGATTTGGAGTCACAATATATTGTGAAAACATTGCCGGACTTGTGGCTCCGTGTGATTTCGGTCGCTTTGACCAGTGCCAGCAATTCAGCCTGGAAAACAGTACAGAACTGCTCCAGTCTGAACTTCCGACACATGGCCTCCTCGCCACTATCCCACAGGGTCAATGCCGCGCCTACTTTGCCTTCTATCTTACTACCATCCGTAAATAAAGCGAGTTCGTTGTCCTCTCGCTCGGCCAAATCTGCACCACTGTTAATTTGTCCGAATTCCAGACTGGTATGTGTGTGTGGGTGTGGTGTATTTGTGTATGGTATAGGTGTCTCAACGTCGCGGTCCCCTATCACCCTGCGGGAGTGTCCCTTCCTTACCCGGTAAAGAGAGGCTGCCTCCCGGATTCGTAGATCTAATGGGAGCAGCCCGGAGAGTATAAGTGCTGAATTTAAGGAGGTTGTCCTGTACGCCTTTACTATTTTCTGAGCGAAACCTCTTTGTACCTCGTTTAGGAGTTTTCGGGTCATCATTTTTTCCGCTGCCGGCGCCCAGGCGCTTGCTGCGTACATTATGATAGGCTCTATAACCGCTATGTATATTGTTCTGGTTATTTCCGGCGATATCCCCCATTCCACCTTGGCTGCCCTCGCCAGCTGTTTATAAATGTTTAAGGCTTTTCGGCAAACGTTTGCCACATGTGTGTTGAAGGTCAGCCCGTGGTCAATGGTCAGCCCCAGTATTTTTACGTCCTTAGACATAGCTATGTCCACTCCCCCCATGCTCAGAAGTGGTGTGTCGTATTTTAGTTTGTTCGTAATTAACATCGCTTTTGTTTTGGTAGGCGCGAACTTGAGCTTATTTACTTCACCCCACTCCTGAACATGACTCAGAGCTGCATTCGCCCGTCTCTGGACTTCTAGTGCCGTTTCGCCAGAAAAGACCAGGACCACGTCATCCGCAAACGCCTGGCAGTAGTCCCCTCTTTCCTCCAAGCTATTCAGCAGCGGGTCCAACAGAAGGTTCCATAATGTGGGACCCCCTATGGAACCCTGGACGCATCCCTTCGTTGTAGCCTTCTCAAACATTGCGCCTGCGTACCGAACCTGTACTCTGCGATCTGTTAGGTAGCTGTCTAGAACTTTGCGAATGTTTTTTGGGCATCTTGTTTCAGCTAACCTGCACCTGATTGCAGGCCACCACGCGCTGTCGAAGGCTCCCTCTATGTCCAACGATACTAGTGTTATGAGCTTCCGCTCTTTCAGTCTTGCTCTTATGTGTTCCATAAGGTCGTAGAGGGAGTCCTCGGTACTGCGCTGTGGTGTAAACCCATATTGTTTTTTATTCATCCGCTTTATGGTGTGCCATCTAACTCTTCTGATCAGCATCTTTTCCCATATCTTTCCTAACACAGGCAAAAGTCCAATCGGCCTGTAAGATTTGGGCTTAGTGTAGTCTTCTTTCCCTGGTTTGCGCAGGACTACCACCACTGCCTCTTTCCATGCTCTAGGGAAGTAGGAGAGGTTCAGGCACTTGTTCAAAAGCGCCAAGAACAAGTCCGGGTTTCGAGCGATTGCCACCTTGCAAATATCCGCTGTTAGCCCATCCGGTCCCGGCGCCTTTTTCGGGTTGAAACTGTTTGCAGCCCACTTAAGTTCTTCCAGTGTAAAAGGGGGATCTGATGATTCATCATCTTCACCCTCATTTACTTTCTCGGCTTTTTCCCTGACCAATTTGTGAGCTGCATTGTCTTCTTGAGGCGCATCTTCTGGATAAAAGATTTCCGCCAGGACTTTGGCAGACTTTTCCCCTTCCAAGACTGTATCATCTTGGACCAGTGGGATGTCCTCCTGCCTGGTTGATGTGCGGCCTATCACCCTATATATTCCGTCCCACATACTTTCCTTATCTTGTTTCTGGCAGAATGCCTTCCAACTCTCGGTCTTGGTGTTGTTCACTAGCCGCTGGTACTCCTCTTTGACTGCTAGGTATTCCTGGATGACTGTTTTTCGGCGTGTTGGTCCTGCATTTAAGATGCGCCTTTTGTACCTTTTAACTTCAGTCTTCTTTTTAGTCACGTCTTCTGTCCACCAAGGCAATCCTGCTCGTTTCCTGTTGTTGGTTTTTGGTATGTGTATTTCGCTTGCTTCCTCTATTCCTGCTGTGTATTCTTTAATTTTACAGTCTAATTCTTCTCTTGATCCAATTTTACCTACTTCTTCTATATTTATTTTCTTATTCGTCCAAAGTTGGTTGAGTTCTTCACGGAACTCAATCCAATTTGCCTTTTTTGTGTTAAACTTTCTTGTAGTTCTCTTTATATCTACCCTTTTTGATCTTTGTAGTCTTACGTTAAACAGGATTGCCCTGTGGTCAGATATTGTGACGTCTCCATCCAGTCTCCATTTATCTATCTTGTCCAGAATATCTTCCGTACACGCTGTTATGTCCACACAGCTTGTGAACCTTTTACCTCCCCTGTAATAGTCGTATGTGGGTTCCACTCCGTTGTTAAGGATGTGTAGTTCCATTTCATCGAGAGCACCCGCCAGTTCCCCCCCCCTTCGGTTTGTCTCCCTACTTCCCCACCATATATTCCAGGCGTTCACATCTCCTCCCAGTATCACTTTTTTCCTTCCAGTTTTCTCCATTATTTTGGCGATATGCTTAATGTCATCCTCTATGTTACCATCTCCCTCCAGGTATACAGAGATGACTGTGATTTCCCAAGCCTCAGTTCTCAGTCGTGCTACGGCAATATTTTTTGTTGTTAACGTTGGGCATTGGATCACGTCTATATTGTCGTCAAACAGTACAATGGCCGACTTGTTGGTTTTGTCTGTATTTTTCTCACACTGTACTATTCGTGTACCCTGGTAACATTTCATCCTTTTTATGGATCCTGTGTATGGTTCTTGCAACATAGCAAAAGCGATTTTTCGCTTTACCGCTTCCATCACAAGTTCTTCGGTCGCCTGGCTGCATCTTTGTAAGTTCGCTTGTATCGCGCGATACTGGTGCTCCATTGTGTCCGCCGCTACTTTTCCACTGCCAATTTTGTTGCCTGGGGCCACCTTAGCAATAAGCTATGGTGGACCTCGCGAGACTGTCCCACTTCTTGCGGACAAGGCATTCCGTACTGAAGGCATTATGGTTCTTTATGTCTATCTTGGCCCTCTGGCAATTTCTGCATGTGGGTGGTACTTCCGCCATCCTATCGGCACATTTGGTGCTCAGATGTGAGCCACCGCAGTGTGCGCATGAGTCCTCAGTCTCGTGGCACATTTTTCTGCTGTGCCCGTACCCGAGGC
>OY982937.1:0-2500 GCA_963891755.1 Pyrrhia umbra
AGAATCGGCGTGACGAGACGAATCTCCTGACACCTGGATCAAGACCATCAGATCACCCCAGACGGAGCTACAACCCCTCAAAGGTCGGCAATTTTATGTAAAACTTTGGTGTCATTTTCCCGAAAATTAAGATCGGCGACCCCCCGTTTTTGTTTTCTTATAAAATAGTAGACTACCTAGACTTCCCTTTTCCAAATTTTTAGATTTTTCGGCCTGGTAGTTCTTCCAAAATTTAAACTTTTAATTTCATTCAAAAATTAAAAATTTATTTTCACCCCCCAAATCGAAAATACCCCAAAATTCTTTGAGGTGAAACCGAGCAGGGTGGGATCCTTCACATTATTATAAAATAAATTTTATTATTACTGCAATAAATTCGGGGATACAACGCTATTTGCGGTTGCCACGGGAGGGTGACACCGAAGTAACCCCTGACAAGAGGGTGAAAACGTCGTGGCGCGCGGACTTCAAATTAATTAATAAATAGATTAAGGTGTTAGCTATAAGTTAGTTTTTAATTGACAATTTTAGGAGTTGATTTCACTGAAATACACGTATTTTAACAAAAGTTGGAAAACGGTATCAACCGCAAATACAACGTGGTAAAAGATCGCGACTTGAAAATCGACTCCTAGGATATAAATAATTCTAGATTTTTGACAGCAGGGCTGGGTGGAGAGTGGTCTAAAAACTACCCCCAAGCTTTTAAAAATTCAAAATTAACCCCAAAATAGACCTAAATTTAGGCTTAAATTTTTAATAATTCTATCCGTATCCAGGGGGTTGGAATCAGAGTAAGGTGAAACCTGACACCCCTATTTAAAAGACCGCAGAGAGTAGCACCTAAACCTATAAACACATCGCACCTTACGACCACCTACACTAAATAGCATTAAATTTCAGGTCAAAAATCTAGTTTTTTAAGGGCAGTTTTTAAGGGGTGCATCCCACCCCCAAGTTTTTGACACTAAGTTATAGGTCTCGACGAGACCTACAAAACGAGCCCTCACACGTCATAGTACGAACAGGGGTGGCTGAAGTACAAACCAAATAAAAGTACAAAAATATTACCCGACTGTGAGAGTAAACAAAGGAGAAAAATAGGGAGGTCATGCTTTACACCAAATAAATTTGGATGATCAATAACTCCAAAACCAGGAGAGCTAGGCAATTTTAGACCTCGAATTCAGCCTTTGTGGTGTCGAAGACACCACGGCTGAAGTCCTATAGGTAGAACCCGTTCCCCCTATTTTGGACCCCCTCCCTCCTCACCCCGTTATTATATCTTTGAGGGTTGATATCTCCGGAACTAGAGGAGATAGGAGGATTTCGACCGCAAATTCAGCCTTTGTGGTGTCAAGACACCACGGTTGAAGTCATATACGAGGAGCCCCCCCCCCTGGTTTTGGACCCCCTCACCCCTTACCCCCCCTTTGCATACCCTTAAGGTAACTAGATAACCAAGGGAGATAGGTCGGTTTTGACTTCAGCTTAAGGTTGCCACAACTGAGGTCTAGTAGTAGTCCCCCTCCCTTGAGTTACCCCCCCCCCCCTTAAATTGAAATTTTTATAAACTTTATATTATCGATAAACTGGTTTTATTACATACCGTTTATACCTGTGTAGAATTCTACACAATAGCACTGACACTGACCCCCCTCTACAGGGTCAGACAGACACTATAGATACTGACAACTTTCCCCGTTCCACGTGGTGCTCTATACACTGACCCACACACTGACATACACATTGACCCCCATTGACATACACATTGACTCCCACTGACATACACATTGACTCCCACTGACATACACACTGACACACACACTGACATACATACTGACACACACACTGACCCCCACCGACATACACATTGACACCCACTGACATACACAGTGACACACCTACTGACTCCCACTGACATACACATTGACACCCACTGACATACACATTGACCCTCACTGACATACACATTGACACCTACTGACATACAAACTGACACACTCACTGACATACACACTGACCCACACACTGACTCCCATAGACATACACCTCGACATACATAGTGACATACACATTGACTCCCACTGACATACACATAGACACCCACTAACATACACATTGACACACACATTGACATACATACTGACACACATACTGACTCCCACTGACATACACATTGACTCCCACTGACATACACAGTGACACACCTACTGACTCCCACTGACATACACATTGACACACACACTGACACCCACTGACATACACATTGACCCCCACTGACATACACATCGACACCTACTGACATACATACTGACACACTCACTGACATACACACTGACACACACACTGACTCCCATAGACATACACCTCGACATACATAGTGACATACACATTGACTCCCACTGACATACACATTGACACCCACTGACATACACACTGACACACACATTGACATACATACTGACACACATACTGACTCCCACTGACATACACATTG